>JAWZYU010000029.1:45553730-45644730 GCA_038380435.1 Ryuthela nishihirai | reverse complement strand
GAATGTAATTAATTCCTTTAAGTTGTTGTTAATGTGTTTCTTGGATTTGTGTGGATTAATGGAGAAATATCTCTGCTTTATAGCTTACATTTTGAAATATTGCGCTTAAAAAACATACTCAACTCATGTTTAGGTCAGTTTTCGTAGATCATAGATGAATGACCTTTCAAACGCTTGTCAGTCAATTTTCGATCTACTAGAACCATCGAAGCGTAAACTGTGCAAACTCACAGTCTCTCGAGTTGTCACTCACACTACTTCTAAGTATCGCAATAAAAAGTATTTATTTAATGTTACAGAAAATAAAGATTCTTTTATCAATGTTACTGCAAACAGCAAGTACACTCTTCTTGGAAGAAATGAAAAAAACCGTGTTATATGATTCTACATGATAACTTTTGATGGCTGAAAAGTTTTCAATGGATTTACGCAAGTTAACAGAATTAGATTTTACTTGAAACAAATTTTGAATCAATTTAGTGCCTTAACAAAAAGCAGTCGCAACCCGTCTTTCTGCAACTGAATGTCATGTATCTGGTTTTCGTACGAACAGATAGAGGAGTGAGTGTCTTCTTCGACTGTTGGACTCAACGAGGCGATCAAAATTCCTTTATGAGAACAACATTTAAAGAAAGCAACTTCCACGGTCGCAATGCTGTCTCCGAGCTCTGCGAGGTCCCGAAAAATCAATGCATTTTCCAACTTTAACCAAGTGTCCGAATTCATTGAATTACGCAACAACTTATTGCTTTGACAAAGAATGTCTCTTGCCGCGAGACTTTCATGCTCGTTTGCTCTCTTCTATGGTCCATTATTGGCAAAAATGGCCCCTTTCGTCTGATCCATTATTGACAACAGTGGCAATGATGTATATACATAGATATATACATATGCGCAGATATTTTTAAAACTGAATGGCTTGCCACTTTAAAAGGCTGTCGATTAGAATTCTTACAGCTATAAAATCTTCACGGCATCTTTACATGTTGGGCTCATTGAAGTAGAAGTCTTGGCTAAAGAGCGGTGGAGGACAGAGAAGGATGGTGGGGTGCCCGTGGAGGAGGTGGGGGGGGGGGGGGGGTGAGGGGGTGGAGATGGGATTGGATAGAGAGAAAGAGAGAGAGACAGGTTCCTTCATATTTACATAAAAGTCCCGTTATTTGGGTTCTGCAATCAATAGGGAGAACATATGGCTGCAAAGTTAATTTAATCGTCACTCTTGCAGCCTTAACAATGAGCGCCTGCTTCTCACGCACGCACTTCGTCGCAGCGCGCACTCACACACACACAGCACGAGACACGGGCGTGCACGAACACACAAACTCCAACATTGAGATCAGTTGAAGCTCATGTTATAGCCGCAGTTGATAACACCCATAAATCAATAATTCAAATAAAGAGCTAGAAACGAGAGGAACTGTTCTTTAATGATTTCGTTCATATCCACAAACATTTTAGTTGTCTGCTAATACTTATAAATATTTGCTTTTAGGAATATAATCCGGGAAGTCGTGAAGCATGGGCGCTGATTTGGAGGCTTGCAGGAAGAATCGGCCCTTACCATCAAAAGCAAGGGACGTCGTCAAGCAGCAGATGCGGATGAGGAGGAAGAAGAAGAGGTTTTGAAGGAGCCCGGCAAATCTTTTGCTGCGGTTGTAAAGGAAAGATGTGAGTATGTTGTAAAAGATGACAAATAACAATTTCCTGACAGATGCTGTGTTGGCTGTGGTTGCAACAAGAGCGTCATCAACTTTCATCAGAGTGATCTGTACCTTTTAAGAAGTAAATAAGATGCTAGGGGGTTGATAATTAAGACTAATTTCGCATTGACGAAATGTCAAGGAAATTTTCGTATCATTTGTAATGTTACGAGCATCATCAGGAAACTTTTTTTAAAGCTTTTGGTGTTGTACGTTAGAGGATAATTCAATGAAGACTCTAGGAATCCGTGGTTGGCTGACTGAAATTAAAATGCTTAGATAATTGTGCTGAATTTGTTCACGTAAAATATTCTTATTTGATAATATTTGAAGCGGTACTGAATTACAAATCATTTCATGTGTGGTTTTATAAGCTTTTTGCAGTTTTAAAGTTGTTTTTAGTTTCAGTACAATAATATTTTAGTTACCCCTGATAGATACACTTCTAGCTTCAGAGTTAGTTGTTTAGATTAAAAGTCTAGAATGCTGTGAAATGAACAGAACATGATGAGAAATCCGTCTGTCAAGATGAGAAGCTCGTCTGGCTACATAATAGATCCATCTGGATAGATAGAAGATCAACCTGTCTAAAAGTCCACATGATTAAATAGGGGCTTCAAATGGCAGATAGAAAGCCTGCTTGTTTAGATAACAGATCCAACAACCATATGGCAATCCACATTAAAATGTCCATCTGTATAAATGGATGATTAATATAGATCCATCTGGCTGGATGGTAAATCTGTTTTGAAGAACAGTTACCTGACTAGATAAGATATGCATCTTAAATATGTGGAAGATACTGCCAAATATATGGAACTGATTAGAGGTCCATCTACATAAATGGCCAATGCATTTAGTCCTATTTGCTTAGATGGAAGAGACATGGATTACTGGGAAGTTCATCTTCATAAATAAAAAATCCATCTAGACCTTTCTGATTAAATGGGAAGTCCATCTGGATAGATGAAAAGTCTATCTGATAAATATATCTGAATTGACTAAAAGTCCAATCTAGGTTCATCTGTCTAGCACTTTTTTTGCACACAGTGGGCTAAATGGAGAGGTCACAAGGACCGCCAGGGCTCACAGAAGGTTGGGGGAAGGGGGACCCCACTGGACAGTTGTTAGGAGACAGATGGCAGCTTCCCATCAAGGCGTGTTCTTTAACGTGCACAGAGTATGGATCTCCCGCACAAGTGGGCCACGGCTTAAAGTCCCGTCCGATGGACGACGACTAGAATTGCTGGGAGGTTGAACATTCTTTAAAAATTAACAGTCCATCTAAGGTTTTCTGCCTCTATGGGAGCTCCATCTGACTAGATAGAAAGTATTGGTGTAAAATTTTACTGCAAAATGTCAAGCCGATCTGGATAAACAGATTGTCCTACTGTAATAAATATAATTTCGATCTAAGTCGATCTGACTTCATGGAAGACCCATCTGGATTACTTGGAGGTTCATCTGTATAAATGAGCAGTCTTTCTGGTTAGATAGTGACTATCATCTGACGAGATGTAAGGCCTTTCTGGTTAGATTGAAAGTCTTCTTGATTGTGTGGGATGTTCACTTACATAAATAGTAGGTGTTCGAGGAAAAAATAGAAAATTGAACTGGATTAATCAGAGGCACATCTTTATAATTAATGATCTATTTAAGTTTATCTGACTGTATCGGAAGTCCATTTGGATAAATGCAAAGTGTATCTACGTTGAAGGTCCATCTGGATGAGTGTTCGTTGAGGTTCACAATCAATTGCTCTTCTGAAAATGGATCAGTGACTGATCTTTTTCAGAAGTAAGTTTAAGTAGTGAGAGCTTATGTTAGTTTTTTCCTTGTCTCGCATCTGAATAGCGATCGCAGATAATCAACGAGATCTAATAAGTTAGTATTTCAATCTATGCGTCACAGATTAAGAGTCAGATATCCTACCAACTCTATTCTTCCCATAAATTGGGGCGGGGGTGGCTCAGTCGGTAGCGCGCCAGGCTCGTAATCTGTAGTTCCCAGGTTCGAGTCCCAGCTGGGTCAGCGTTGAGATTTTTCTTCGCAAAATTCCCCGGCCTCTCCACGGTCAGTAGGGGACACCGCTGGGCTTGGAAAGACCGCCGTCCGTCGGATGGGACGTTAAGCAGTGGCCCGTGTGCTGGAGAGCCATACCCTGTGCACGTTAAAGAACACGCTGGATGGCCTTGACGGGAGGCTACCATCTGTCTCCCAACAGCTGTTCCAGTGGGTCCCCTCCCCCAACCTTCTCTGAGCCTTCGGGGTCAATGTGACCTGGCCATTTAGCCCATGGTGTGCAAAAAAGTGCCGCTCAGAGGTAAAACAACCCAACTTCCCATAAATTCGTTTATGGAGATAGAAAAGTTGATAATTGTGTTGTAGAAACATGTATTTCTTTAAGGGAAAAATATTTCATTTCCAACTTCACTAATGTACACTTTCATCAAGAATGGGTGATAAATATCAGTTAAATTCGCAAAATTTTAACACTTATATGACATTAATTTTAGATTAACATTAAGTTCCAGTTTAAACAGAGACATTCTGGATTCACCTGCTTGATTTCACAATTAAATTATTTTTCTGAGTAAAATTGTTTTAATTGAAATGCCTCGTATTTATAATGTCGACTAAGGTTCTATGTTGCTGATTGGTCTGAAATCGTTGAAACAACTATAAACCTGGTAAGTAATTTTTAAACAATGGAAATATTCTAAACAACAGCTTGAAGATTTATAAATGTTTCCAATTATTTAGACATTAAATCTTCTATTTTTCAGGTTTGGGTTGTTTTTACCTCTGCTGAACGCTTTTTTACATACAACGGTCTAAATTTCCAAGTCATGACACCAAGAGTTCAAAATTTGGTAGGTTAAGGAAATCCACTGGATCGCTGTTTAATGAGCCAACAAAACCATTCGGCGTGTTTAGAGCACACATGGACATGGATCTCCATCACACAGAACCAGTGTTTACATCCCTTCCCACAGACAGAAACCTTTTCAAGCAAATCGCGGACCCTTTTCTGACCGAAGGCACGGTGGAGGTTAGAAGAAAAAATCTCGATTCAGCGACACTGAGAGACTCAAAACAAAAAACATTAGGATACTAGTCTGCCATACTACTAACTAATCCAACTGCCACCCTTCGGTTGGGGCTGGGGTGTCTCAGTCGGTAGCGCGTCTTGTAAGCTACAGTTCCCAAGTCACAACTGGGCCAGCGTTGAGATTTATCTCAGCAAAATATCCCGGTCGGTAAGCGATACCACTAGCGGCTTGGAAAGATTGCTGTCCGTCGGATGGGATGTTAAGCCGTGACTACGTGGGGGGAAGAGCCATACCCTGTGCACGTTAAAGAACACGATGGATGGCCTTGACTGGAGGCTACCATTTGTCCAGTGGATCTTCTTACCCCAACCTCAGGGCGGGGGTATCTCAGTCGGTATCGCATCAGGCTCGTAATCTGTAGTTCCCAGGTTCGAGTCCCAGCTGGGTCGGCGTTGAGATTTTATCTCCGCAAAATTCCCCGCCCTGCCCACGGTCAGTAGGGGACAGCGATGGGCTTGGAAGTGCTGTGATTCGTCGGATGGGACTTTAAACCGTGGCCCCGTGTGTGGGAGAGCCACACCCTGTGCAAGTTAAAGAATACGCTGGATGGCCTTGACGGGAGGCTACCATCTGTCTCCCAATAGCTGTTCTCCAGTGGGTCTCCCCCCCCCCCAACCTTCTCTGAGCCTTCCGGGTCAACGTGACCTGGCCATTTACCCATGGTGTGCAAAAAAGTGCGCTCAGAGGTAAAACAACCCAACAACCCAACCCACCTCAACCTTCTCTGAACCCTCAGAGTCCATGTGACCTGGCCATTTAGCCCGTTGTGTGCAAAAAAAGTGCCGCTAATCTCTATAACCCAAACCACCATCGCCTAATTATTCAGAAATTTGGAAAAAAAAAAACTGCTGTTGTGAATGTCTGTATCATAATTGGAAATGGTGGGGATATACTAGATATTTGTCAAATAATTATCGTATGAACTTCATACGCTAATATTGTTCAATAGCAAGTTTTTGAGGAAAATCTAAGTAGAATAACTGAAACGAAAAAAAAAATTGGATTATCCTGATATTTAGAACAACTATTGCTGGTGTATTTATTCATTATATATTTGAAAATGGTGGGAACGGAGTGAAGGCTGTGGGTTGTTTTACCTCTGAGCGGCACTTTTTTGCACACAATGGGCTAAATGGCCAGGTCACATGAACCCCGAAGGCTCAGAGAAGGTTGGGGGAGGGGACCCACTGGAACAGCTGTTGGGAGACAGATGGTAGCCTCCCGTCAAGGCCATCCAGCGTGTTCTTTAATGTGCATAGGGTATGGCTCTCCCGCACACGGGGCCACGGCTTAACGTCCCATTCGACAGACGGCGGCCTTTCCAAGTCCATCGGTGTCCCTTACTGACAGTGGGTAGGGCGGGGAATTTTTGCGGAGAGAAATCTCAACGCTGACCCAGCTGGGACTCGAACCTGAGAACTGCAGATTACGAGCCTGGCGCGCTACCGACTGAGCCACCCCCGCCCCAACGGAGTGAAGAGCTTTTACGAAACTGTCATCCTAATTTCACATACTAATGATGAGAGGGTGAAATTTGACTTAAATAGTATCAGGTGTATTAGCACCAAAATGAAATATTCTGTTACACCAAAATGAGGAAAAATTTACATATCTTTTCAATTCATTTTTTTTTACATCGTAAAAATAAACAATTGTTGCAAGAGTAGCTAAAGCTTGACTTTCAAAAAAAAAAACATTTATTTTAAAGTTACCTCTTCGATAATTTGCATAATCATTTATCCTTCTGTTCCCATGAACTCTTTTATGTATTGAAAGAATATTACTGAAATTCATTCTTTACCTAGAATTTATTAAATACTCATCTTAGGTCACAGTTTTCCCATTAAAGTTTCTTTAAGAAGTTAAGAATATCTAAAAATATTTAAAAGGTTAAGAATATCTAAGAATATTTAAGAAGTTAAGAACATCTAAGAATATTTAAGAAGTTAAGAATATCTAAGAATATTTAAGAATATTTAAAAAGTTAATAATATCTAAAAAATATTTAAAAGGTTAAGAATATCTAAGAATATTTAAGAATCTAAGAATATCTAGGAATATTTAAGAAGTTAAGAATATCTAGGAATATTTAAGAAGTTAAGAATATCTAAGAATATTTAAGAAACTAACAATATATAAGAATATTTAAGAAGTTAAGAATATCTAAGAATATTTAAGAAGTTAAGAATATCTAAGAATATTTAAGAATATTTAAAAAGTTAAGAATATTTAAAAAATATTTAAAAGGTTAAGAATATCTAAGAATATTTAAGAATCTAAGAATATCTAGGAATATTTAAGAAGTTAAGAATAATCTAAGAATATTTAAGAAACTAAGAATATCTAAGAATATTTAAGAAGTTAAGAATATCTAAGAATATTTAAGAAGTTAAGAATATCTAAGAATATTTAAGAAGTTAAGAAGCTCCCGATCTTTCCTTACCACGCCGTGCCAAGGCAAGGACGATTGAGACAACTCTCCTGGGAGTAATTTTATTGGCAATATTATTTTTATTATGTGAAAAAACTAACTCTTCGATATGTTGTGAACTAGTTCTTCCAAAGGGAACAAAAATGGAAAGGCCATGGTTCTTTGCCTTACCATTAACAAGCATAGGTTTGTCTCTTTTTACTTATGAACATGCTCTTTACTCCAAAATAAAGACCTCTTTATCTCAAGGTTGTAGCTTGGTGGACATAATTTCTTGCAAATTTCAGTGCTGCGGTATGACAAGTAATAAATCTGCGATACTTTTCCTTTTTTTAACTTTTCGTGAAATATTATTTGTTCACTACATCGTTTAAACACGGAAGAAGAAGAAAACTTTTCGCAGAAAAGCAACTTTTATTTCATTCATTGCTTTTAAAATATTAAAATTAATCTTGAAATGTACAATTTTTCGTACCAAAAATCACATTTTTCAATCTCCCAATTTTAGGAATAACAATAAATTAGGTTGCAATTAAGCAAACTCAATAAAATAAACAGATACAAATACTCTGGATATTTAGCGTCAGGTTAACCTCTAAGGTTAGTCGAAACGAAATTCTGTTGATCTGCGAGGAAAAACCAGAATGGATAGAATGAAAATTGAAAAAATTGAAAGAAGTATGGATATTGAGGATTTCGGTTGTTTTACCTCTGAGAGACATTTTTTGAACACAATGGGCTAAATGGTCAGGTCACAAAGACCCCTAAGGCTCAGAGACCCACTGGACAGCTGTTAGGAAACAGATGGTAGCTTCTTTAAGGTGCACAGATTTCTCGCAGACGAAGGCACGGCTTAACGTTCCATCCGACAGACGGCGGTATTTCCAAGCCCATCGGTGTCTCCTACTGATCGTGGGCATGGCGGGGAGTTTTGCGGAGATAAATCTCAACGCTGACCCAGCTGGGAGTCGAACCTGGGAACTGCAGATTACGAGCCTGGCGTGCTACCGGCTGACCACCGCTGCCCCATAGTAATTGAGGAAGATATTGGAGAATATTTACAGAGTTAGATTGGGTAGTTTTACCTCTGAGCTGCACTTTTTAGCACACAATGGGCTAAATGGTAAGTCACAAGGACTCAAAGAGTCAGAGAATGTTGCGGAAGGGATTCCAATGACTAGCTGTTCGGAGACAGATGGAAGCTTTCAGTCAAGGTCATCCAGCGTATTCTTTTACGTGCAGAGGTTATGGCTATCCTGAACACGGGACCAGGGGATAACATCCCATCCGACAGGGACGGGGGTGGCTCAGTCGGTAGCGCGCCAGGCTCGTAATCTGCAGTTCCCAGATGGGTCAGCGTTGGAATTTATCTCCGCAAAATTCCCCGCCCTGCCCACGGTCAGTAGGGGACACCGATGGGCTTGGAAAGGCCGCCCGTCCGTCGCATGAGACGTTAAGCAGTGGTTCCGTGTGCGGAAGTGAGCCATACCCTGTGCACGTTAAAGAACCCGTTGGTGGTCTTTCTAAGCCCATCGCTATTCCCTTTATCGCCAGCTCAGGGTGCGACTTAGAGAATATAAATCTCAAAACTGGCCCATTTGGGGCTCGAACCTGAGAACTACAAATAAGAGCTCAGCTCGTTACAGACTGAGCCACTTCAAGGCCAAGATTTAGAGACGAAAGAAACGAAGATGGAATGAGCATATGAATAAGTGGGGGGGGGGGATGATATAAGATATGAAAATGGAGAACCACTGAAAGAAGGAAAAATGGAAGACCCAATAAAAGAAGGAGATAGTGGCGGAAAAGAGACCTGAAAGAGAAAGACTGGATAAATAGATAGAAAATACTTCTAATGTATGGAAAAGCCAGAAAATGTAAGTGAGAAGTAAGACATGCAGAATTTTTGCAATTTGCAGCAAGTCGAATACCGACTTTTTTCACAGAATTTTTCCATTTTGCAACACCGTATTTTCTTCGGTGAGACATTAAGCCATGTGCACGAGAGACATATCCTCTGCATATTAAAGAACATGTTGAGTAGTCTTGACGGGATTATCTTTTAATAGTTGTCCTGTGGATCTTCTTCCTCAACCCAGGTCTAGCTTTCGAGTCTTTATGACCTGCTCCTTATTTGCACAAACTTTTTGCTTAGAGATAAAAGAACTCAACCCGTATTATCAACAAGAAAAGAAAAATCCGATAAAATTGAAACCTACACATGTTAAAACAAATACAAAATATTGAGCCATTTCTACGACTACTCATCACCTTTTTGTCATTTTCGAAAAGTCCAGTCTTCACAAAGATTTCTTTACCCTTTTTTCGTGCATTTTTTTCTACTCCTTTAATTCTCGCTTGCTTTTCTTAGGTTTCAGCTTTCTTTTTCTTCTTCTTTCATTTCCCTCAGGTTTCTTTTTTGCGCACTTTTTGCTTAAGCTCTCCTTCGATCGTCTTCCAAATTAACTCGGGAGTTTCTACCAACTTCTTTCCGTCTTTTTTCTCTTCTTGCCCCCAACATCTTTTTATTTCTACTCCTCCCTTCGTCGTTCCTTTTTTTATTCTTCTTCTCTTTCCCTCTCGTCCTCACTCTCCTCGATGCCGTTGCTCCATCGCCTTATCCCTCTCTCTGTGGGGCAACTTTGGCGAAAGTCCTCCTATTAACCTGTTATAAAACCATCATTATCTGTGAGGCTGCAGAAGCTACTGGTTGTTGCCTCTCTTTGCCGGAGGAGTTATCGAATGAGAGAGAGAGAGAAAAAAAAAGGGAAATTAGAAAGCTAAAAATAAAGGAATACATAGAGGGTATCCCACCCTTTACAGGAACAAATCTTCACTCTGAGTCATGTTAATCTACTCGGTGGAAATATACTCCAGGTGAAAGAGTAAGCATTGAAATTTCAAGAGTGAAGTCTTCAATTAGTGAACTGCGCAGAAAGAATGGAATGATGAAGCTTTTATTATAAGAACTGCTTAAGCTATGATGATGCTTAGGACGCAAACAATTCTGTCGTCATTTCAACAGTTTGTTTCAAAATGTGTTACAGAAATGTCACACGTTTGTTGCCAGAAGTGAGATCACGATGCTTATACAACGTCTGGAGAAAAACAAATGTAGAAAATTAACACATTATGGTGGAAAAAGCAGAATCGCAAACTCCGTTATTTCTAGAATAAACTTTTAATAGCATGATTGATGGTTTCCACAATTAATGAAAATTAAAAGAACCACTGGATAGAAACGACTAAAAATAAATTAATTTTAGTACACTGTTTATATATTAACAGCCGTCCCGTGGCCGAGTGGTTAGCACGCTTGGCTACTGATCTAAGGGACCTGGGTTCGAACCCCGGTATTAGGCATGGATGTTCGTGTTGTTTTTCTGCTGAGGTCCTGCCATCCTTCTCAGATCTCCTACTATGGCATATAAACTGACAGGCTCCTGTCAGACCTCTGTGGCAAGCAGCTGCTTGAGGGGGTATTTATTATTATTTTTATTTTATATATCGCAAGTGTTATTTATGCCAGTCAGTCTTGATTTCCTTTTATCAAGGGAAACTTTTATCTGCAGTTTTTGGACTCCAGAAAAATCAAAAATGCAAATAATAAAGAGTAAAAATTAGAGAGTTAAAAAAAATTAAAAAAAAAAAATTTAACATCGTCCAAATCAAAAGATTAGTGTACTGAAGAATCGACGAAACCATACAGTTGCATTTTTTTTACGTTGTAAGTTTATCGATAGGTTTGTAAACATTTGCAATAATTACGAGCAACAATATCGATAGAGTTAGATTTAATTAATTTTTCAGATAAATTCATGGGTTTTCCAACACTGATGTCATATAGATTCTATAAAAACTGAAAGAATCTTGTTGGAAATTTAGTCATAGATAGAAAATGTAGATAAAGGTAACGAAATAAAAAAATTGTGTACGAGTTTTTTAATAACTTGAACAAAGGTTTGCATTATTTTCATTAAAAGTAATTCTTCGCTTCCTCGTTAGGAATCGATTATTGATTCCATTTACGACAATAAATTAGATTTTGAGAATTCAGCGTTATAATTATTTTTAAATCAACACAAAACTATAAAATTATATTTCTTTTCCAAATTAATTTCGCATTTACGCCATTATATTTTGATGTAGTTTTACAGCAAACAAATAAAATTCTGAAATGATTTATTTCCCAGAAAAGGGTCAAAATTAACTGCTAGGGAAAACACTTTCAAATTTTCACATATAAAAAGCATAATACGATGGTTTTCTAGGAGAAAGAAATTCCGTGTTCAATGTTACATGAAGGTCATGATGATCAAAGCCTATCAATCTTAAGACGAGTACAAAGTTCTTTTAAAGTTTAATGAGTTGTTGGGTTGTTTTACCTCTGAGCGGCACTTTTTTGCACACCATGGGCTAAATGGCCAGGTAACATGGACCCCGAAGGCTAAGAGAAGGTTGGGAGAGGGGACCCACTGGAACAGCTGTTGGGAGACAGATGGTAGCCTCCCGTCAAGGCCATCCAGTGTGTTCTTTAACGTGCACAGAGTATGTCTCTTCCGCACACGGGGCCACGGCTTAACGTCTCATCCGACGGACGGTGGCCTTTCCAAGCCCATCGGTGTCCCCTACTGACCGTGGGCAGGGCAGGGAATTTTGCGGAGATAAATCTCAACGCTGACCCAGCTGGGACTCGAACCTGGGGACTACAGATTACGAGCCTGGCGCGCTACCGACTGAGCCTCCCCCCCCCCCCCCCCCCAACAGGCTCAAGTTCAATGAAGTTTGCTGTGGCCCTTAAGGGAGTGATTTTCAGTTGTGGCTGCGGCACGTAAAAATTTGAAAGGATGTTTTGGCTTCTTTTTACAAACACGACCAATTGACCAATTGTTCTTGCTTTATCATTGTCTGCCCATCGCTAGACATTACGTTACTTTTTTAATTTTATAAAATGAATGATAAGTTATTTTTATCTTGGATAGGTAGTATTAAGATATGACAATTCTCATTTTCAGAACTTTTAGGATTTTCTCTTTCTTTAGCGGCGGAAATTCAAACTGGTACTATTCAATTCTAACAGTGTTACTGGTTGATGATGCCATCTCATCCTAACAGGTGGATGGCACTATCTATCCCTAGCAGATGACAATGCCGACTCTACCATCTAACTCGAACAGATATCAGTGGTGGCTAGTACTATTTGACTTTAACAGATGTTGAATGGTTGTCTTCATACTCTCCCCCCCCCCTGTTTTCTTCAGGCAAAATGGGAGTAAAGTGCCCAACCAGACAGTTATCAGTATCAAAGTCCATACAGTATTTATTGTCAATGTACTAGCTAGGTAGTCACTGGAAGGAGAGCTATGCACCAATCCCCTGTGATGATGCATAGAACCAGCCAGGCCTAGCACCTAATGTCCGACCCCGCATTCTCGTGGTGCAGACCGTTAGTACCTTTCAAAAGAGATACTCTCTTGTGGAAGTGAACGGAAGGGGAGGGCTGCCAGATTAGTGTGGCCTACTGATCTGGACAACTATGGCTACTTTTCTTTTTTTTCTACCCTGCTGAGGAGTGGTCAACCACACAGGGTCCTGGTGTTGACCATATAAACCCACTGGACTGGATAGATATATGGCTCTGAGCTTGATTATGGATCCTGATTTTGCTGCACTGGTAGGCTTCTGTGGAGGGAAAATCTTCCGCTGTGTTTTCTGTTTGTTTGTGGGTTGACAGCCCCAAGTGAATAGATTCGCAGGATATGTTTATCAGCTGGTGGATAATCCTGAGCAGAGGTCATCGCAGGCACCTGAACTCTTTGCTTCTATTGGCATCGTCGAATTCTACATTGGGGGAAGTCTTCCAATGTAGATGGCTTCAGCCTTTAGTGGTGGGGGAACGGGTCTTTGCCCCATGTCTGCGATTAGGGAGCTGTTTGATATTGTCGGCATTCCCTCTCTCAATAAACATAGTTTCTTTAAACATCCCACTAACCATTTTCTCTCCATAGGTAGTTGGAAATGTGAGGACTCTGCACAGAGCTTTTCCTCTTGATGTTCTCACACAAGAATTCCACCATTATAATTTAGATATTCTCGGCTTGCAATAGACCAGATGGACAGATAAAGGTCAGATTCTTAAAAATAATCTTAAATATCTCTTTTCAGGGAGGGACGACAATAAGCATCACCAATGCGTTGGTCTGCTTCTCAGCAGACACGCTAGTGATGCTCTTCTAGGATATGAGTGCATTAATGAAAGGTTTCTTACAGCAAAATTTCAGACAAGCGTTAAAGACTTGAATGTTATCTGCTGTTATGCCCCCACTGAGGATGCCGATGAGGATGAGAAGGATAGGTATTACGGACAACTTCAGGATATTTGGAATTCTGTCAAGAAAGGAGATATTACCCTTGTTCTAGGTAACTTCAATGCCAAAGTTGGTACTGACTCTGACCTTTGGGGAGGAGTAATAGGTCCTTTTGGCATTGGTAGCTGCAATGGCAATGGGCAACGTCTCCTACAGGTAAGTAAATTCAATGGATTCAGAATAACTAACACTTATTACAAACACCGCGACATACATCAGTACACATGGGTTTCACCCGATGGGCTGCATAAGAATATGATTGATTACATATTAATTACCAGCAAATGGGCTAGTTCTGTTAGGAATACCAGGGCATATAGGGGAGCTGAAATTGGATCTGACCATTACCTTGTTAAAAGTGTCTTGCAACTTAAACTTAAAAAGTGTTATGCTAAGGTTAAAAAATTTACTTTCAATACTGAAATCTGAAAGACCAAGTTATAGCCAAAGCTTACCATGATAGGTTACTTAGTCATTATGACAGTCATGATTTGCTTACTACTGAAGTTGAGGAAGAATGGGATCAACAGGCTTTTTTGGACACTAACAGTACTCTTTTAGGAAAAAAGGAGCAGAAGAGACAGAATTATCTGAGTGATAAGGCACTTGAGCTTATTTCGGAAAGAAAGAACTGCAGGAATGTCCTTAATCAATACCCCACTAATCCTAACAGAAAGCATTACAGAGAGCATAATAAACGTCGTGTAAAGGATCAGTTAGCTGCTGATAAGAATCTTTGGTATGATGGTTTGGCTGACAAAGTCGAGGAAGCAGTTAGACAGCACAACAGCAGAGAGCTGTATCAGATAGTTAATGTTTTGTGTGGTAGAAAACGAACAGGTATACAGGGATTAAAGGATAAACAAGGTAAGGTTATAGAAGGTGAGGAAATTTCTGTCATGGCTAGGTGAGCTGAGCATTTCAGTGATGTTATAAACAATGTGGTTAGTTCTATTCCCATTGTTTGCAATAATGATAGATGCATTGCTGGCTTTAATGTTGGGGGGCGGGGGTGGCTCAGTCGGTAGCGCGCCAGGCTCGTAATCTGTAGTTCCCAGGTTCGAGTCCCAGCTGGGTCAGCGTTGAGATTTATCTCCGCAAAATTTCCCCGCCCTGCCCACGGTCAGTAGGGGACACCGATGGGCTTGAAAAGGCCGCCGTCCGTCGGATGGGACGTTAAGCCGTGGCTCCGTGTGCCGGAGAGCCATACCCTGTGCACGTTAAAGATCACGCTGGATGGCCTTGACAGGAGGCTACCATCTGTTTCCCAACAGCTGTTCCAGTGGGTCCCCTCCCCCAACCTTCTCTGAGCCTTCGGGGTCCTTGTGGCCTGGCCATTTAGCCCATGGTGTGCAAAAAAGTGCCGCTTAGAGGTAAAACAATCCAATCCAATCTTTAATGTTGGCCCTATAACACAATCTGAAGTTATTTTGGCTATTCTAAATTTAAACTTCATAAATCCCCAGGGGTAGATGAAATTACTACGGAAATGCTTAGAGCTGGGAATGTTTCGGATACCACTTGGAAGACTGAAATTCTGAATATCTTTTATGATAAAAGCATGGTTCCTAAGGATTTTACCAGAACTATTGTTATCCCTATTTTCAAAAAAGGTGATCGCAGTTCTTGTGATAACTATAGGGGTATCAGCCTACTCTCTGTTCCAGGTAAAGTTTTTTCCATGATTGTGCTTAATAGAATTAAGAATCTGGTTGACAGTCAATTGCGTGATGAGCAATGTGGATTCAGAAGTGGTAGGGGATGTGTGGATCAGATATTTTCACTTAGGCAGATTCTTGAGAAATGTTTAGAGTTTCAGAAACCTTTGGTTGCTAGCTTTGTTGATTTCAAAAAGGATTTCGACTCTGTTGATCGTCATAATTTGTGGTTGATTGTGAAATCATATGGTATACCAGACAAGTTAGTTAACATTATGAAAGCTCTCTATAATAACACTGAGTCGTGTGTAAGAGTTGGTAAGGCTTGTAGCAATTGGTTTAGCATTACTTCTGGTGTTTTACAAGGGTGCATTTTGTCTCCTTTTCTCTTTAGCTTGGTTATTGATTATGTTATGCGAAATTCACTTCAAGGGAAAGATTTTGGCCTTAAATGGGCTGGAGATACGAAAATTTCTGATTTAGATTATGCTGATGATTTAGCCCTTTTGGCAAATGATGTTGATGAGATGAACTCTTTCATTCGAGCTGTTGATGAGGCTGGTAGTAGAGTAGGTTTGGTTATAAACAGAGAGAAAACTAAAGTGATGAAAATTGGTCAGGCAGGCTGTGATTCAGTTAATCTGAATGGTTGCAGTCTTGAGCAGGTGTCACAATTTAATTATCTTGGGAGCTATGTAACAGATAATGGTGATGTGCGGCATGAGATTAACAGACGAATAGGGATTGCTGCCGGGACTTTTAAGAACCTATGGAGAGTGTGGAGAAATAGGCGTATATACCTAAAGACTAAAATTAGACTGTATAATAGTTTGGTTCTTTCTAGGGTTAGTTATGGTAGTGAAACTTGGACACTTTGTAAACAAGATAACAGGAAACTAGATGCTTTTGATTCCAGATGCTTACGCAGTATCTTGGGCATTAGGTGGTTCAACTTTGTAACTAATGATGAGATTAGGGAAAGGAGTCTGCAACCTCCTTTAAGCAGCATATTGTGCAGAGAGAGACTCCGTTGGTTTGGCCATGTTGCCCGTATGAATAATTATAGATTGGCGAATAGGGTTATGAACAGTGTGCTTAAAGGCCTCAGAAAGAAGGGGAGACCTAGGATGCGGTGGGCAGACAATGTCAAACAGGACCTTGTTAGAATTGGTATGCAGTGGCAAGATGCAGCAGATGTAGCTCAAGACAGACTTGCTTGGAGAACTAAATTGCACCGTCTGGTTGGACCTGCATAGCCCATGGCTGTTTGAGGATGATGATAATGACGAAAAATTTTATTTTCTTTACTTTACTTACTGGGGCGGTGGTGGCTCTGTCGGTAGCGCCAGGCTCGTAATCAGCAGTTCCCAGGTTCGGATCTCACCTGGACCAGCGTTGAGATTTATCTCCGCAAAACTGATGTTGATGAGATGAAACACTGAGATGAATCTGCTATCCGTCGGATAGCAGACGGACGGATAACAGATTTCTTTTCAGTACTTTAACGTCTCTCTCCTCGATAAAGGCGTAGATTTTCCAGTAATAGCGATGAGTTGTGTTTCACCTCTGAGCGCACTTTTTTTCAATAAATGTGCTAAATCGCAAGGTCACAAGGACCTCGAGAGCTCGGAGGTTGGGGTTTTTTCCAAGCTCATCGCTGTCCCCTACCAACCAAAGGCATGGTGGGGAGTTTTGCGGAGATAAATCTCAACACTGGTCCAGGTGGGATTCGAACCTGGGAACTGCTGATTACGAGCCTGGCGCTACCGACTGAGCCACCACCGCCCCAGTGATGAGGAGAGAGGATGAGACAAAAGGGGAAAATTTCCACCTTGTCTTCTTTGAATCCTGAGTTAAAAAATCTCCATTTTTTACGAATAAAAAACTCATTTTTAAATTATATGCAATCTTTGTTTTTTCATTGACTGAAATTACAAAAGTATTAATTATTGCCCAGTTATATCCAAACTAAACAGAAGGGTCATTTGATGCACGTGAAATTGAAACTGTCTCCGTTTTAAAACACGTCGGAGTGGATCAGAAATAATTTTTTGATTGGTGGGAGAAATTCTTCGAAAGTTAGAGTTAGATGAGAGACGAGCGCAGTGCTTCCAAAATTCCGAATAAAAAAACTTTATGAAATGTGCCAAGCGAAAATTATTCAGAATTTTAGACTATATTTGAATATATTAAAATAGTTAAATCACAGCATGATGTTTGTCAAGTTTTTAATATTTTACACCGAGTGACATTAAACTGTAAAAATCCACTCTATATTACTTCGATGCTTTGAAAAAAAAAATATTCGGGTAAAAGAAGACATATTTTTTTTTTCGGCTTCTTTTCTGAATTTAGTATTTTTCGTAGAACAGAACAGGCACGAGGCTTCCAAAATGCCAAAAAGCGGCATTTTGTCACTGTCTTCTTTAGACAGAGAACTTGAATATTAATAGCCGAACTTCGGGCAGTTCGCCGAGTTTGCGTGCGATACAGTGATTTATGCATCCACCGACGAAAATGTGTCAACTTTATTCCTCCCTCCCCCCATGTAGAAAAATTAGAGTACTCGCCTTTAATATTAAAAAAATAATAATAACAAGATGAGTTTTTTTTTACCGTTCATTGCTTTTCGTTCTGCTTATATACTGACAAGTTTAGTTCGCTGTTCCCGCAAAAGGTAAGCAAGTATAAAAATGAAGAATATATACGAAGACGCCGGACTCAAGTTGCTTGGTGTAGGTTAAACCACATTTTCTTTTTTTTGCTTCCCAACTTTGTTCTTTTGAATATGAAAGACAGGTTTCTGCACTTACCAAAGGAGATGGTGGAATGATAGGATGAAAGTGTCATAAATGATTCACAGCAGCAAATCCTTAAAGAAACAATATGCGTTATAAATTGCTGCTCTCAATTTGGAAGCAATGGATCATAATAAGGTATCAAGTTATTTATTTATGAGGTTGACAATCCTAAAGTAAAATGCATTCGTGACTGACCATAGATATGAAATCGGTAGCAAATGAAATGCCAAAAAAGTTGGAACAGAGGAAATGCTTTCGTATTAAGCGAGGCTGAGATTGGATTGGATGTTACTTACTTTGTCTTTTCAACCAAACTGGATACAAAACGAGAGTTCCAAACTATTGTAGCTTTAAAGTTTTACAATAAATAGAAGGGTTGGGTTGTTTTTACCTCTGAGCAGCACTTTTTTTTTGTACAAAATGGGCAGGTCACAAGGATCCCAAGGGCGGGGCGGGGATAGCTCAGTCGGTAGCGCGCCAGCCTCGTAATCTGCAGCTTTCAGGTTCGAGTCCCAACTGTTCCTGCGTTGAGATTTAACTCCGGTAAACCTCAACCTGTCCCCTGTGAGAGAGGGTAACACCGATGGGCTTCGAAAAGTTACCATCCGTCGGAAGGGACGTTAAGCCGTTTATATGAGAGCCATAACCTATGCACATTAAAGAACATGCTGGATGGCCTTGATGGGAGGCTATTATCTATCTCTTAAAAGTTTTCCTGTGGGTCCCTTCCCCCAACCTTCTCTGATTCCTTCGGGGTCCTTGTGATCTGGCCATTTACCCCATTATCTGCAAAAATGTGCAGCTCAGAGACAAAACAACCCAATTCTCCAACAAAGTAAACCATGCGTCATGCTCGTGTATGTTTTGAATTCTGCTTGTCCAAAGACTTTTGTTCCCTCCTGTATATCAAGACAAAATATATATTCTAAACTTAAAACGATGACTGATAGTTTTAATCTTGAGTGATCGATTTGCCAAAACATTTGTTTATGAAACTGTCCGTAACAACGAGCGACATGTGTGTTAAGATTATGTCTGTACAATAAACATAGAACTGCAAATACAAAGAGATGCTACGATAGCGAGATCACTGTTTCCGAACTCCAAGTGGAGGAATGCTCTTCAGTAACCCATTTCCGTATGTCTCATCACGCTTTGAAGTGATGTCATCTTAAGTCTACTCATCTTGAGTGAACCCAGCAAATCCTTATTCATCAATCAGTGGATTCTGATGTCGAGAGGGATCATTTCGTCTATTCATCCGCATCACGCAAATTGTTCTGTTTCACTCTTCGAAACCTCGACGGTAGGGAAAGCTTTAGGATGCTCAAGGTTCGATGTTGGTCTACTATTACGGGGACCTTTTCCATCGTTTTCAAATAACATCTTTAGCCAAACCGTGAGGTACATATTAACACTGCGCACACTTTCTCATAAGCTGGGTTGGGTTGTTTTACCTCTGAGCGGCACTTTTTTGCACACCATGGGCTAAATGGCCAGGTCACATGGACCCCGAAGGCTCAGAGAAGGTTGGGGGAGGGGACCCACTGGAACAGCTGTTGGGAAACAGATGGTAGCCTCCCGTCAAGGCCATCCAGCGTGTTCTTTAACGTGCAAAGGGTATGGCTCTCCCGCACACGGGGCCACGGCTTAACGTCCCACCCGACGGACGGCGGCCTTTCCAAGCCCATCGGTGTCCCCTACTGACCGTGGGCAGGGCGGGGAATTTTGCGGAGATAAATCTCAACGCTGACCCAGCTGGGACTCGAACCTGGGAACTACAGATTACGATCATAAGCTGGGAGCTTTAATCAAACATAATATGGTGTATCGTTTCTCTAACTCTTGAGACTAAGGGATCTGTAATAGTCGACGGAAGAGTGAGGTCCCTTAAAATGCAGTGGCATAGGGGGAGTGGCCACTGAGAAGGCTATGAGACTGCGTAGTTGGCGATTTAGAGATTATCATAGGTTGATTGATAGCTCCTTTACCTTGTGAATAACTTGGTCAACCCACACGAATAAACTAATCTCTGTTGGAAAATTAGTTAATTTTTTTATACTCTTCAAATGAGGATGGGAGGGTCTGAACAAGGGCTGGACAACCTTTTCTCATCGACGGGCCTGATAAGGATTTTTGAGGTTGCCGCAGCCAGATCCTTATTTATCGCTTTAAACACTCTGAACACATACCTCCCTACACACATACACACTCACGTCCATTGCGCTGAGTAGACAATATGTGCAAACAATTAAATTTTCTTCACATATACCTATTTCAAAAAGGAACGTGTGCTTTTATAACTTAATGAAAAGACTTATTTTTAATTAAAATTACGATTTTAATTAAAATTATGATTAAATATACAAGAAACTGAAAGTAAACAGCATAATTGGATAAAAATGAAAAGTATTTCAATGGAAATTAGCATGGGCTCCGCATACAAATACACCTAATTAAGTTGCGTTACAAACATCAGTACTTTCATCAAGAGACAAATAAAAATATTAAAATTTCGATGCAAGCTCTGTAAAGGTATTTTGTATACTGGCAATAAGTTCATCGATACAGCTAATTACAATTCAGTGGGAGAAACTTATGTTTATCATTTTTTTTTCTTTCCGGACTAAAACATACCAAAAACCGGCTGCAGGCGCTCCTTTAAAAATTCTCCATCAGAATAATTTTAAAAATCATTTGCAATTTTCTCACTAATAACAAAAATTGATTACATAACAGCATCGCAGTCTTGAGACTTTTGGGTAAATAAATATTTTTGAGTGTTTAATGCACCATAAGTTTCTGAAATGTTCTTTCTATGATGGTTTTGGAAACTTTCATAATTCAAATGTTGACTGATGTGGTGTCTATTTGAGTGAGAACTGAGCTCTTTAATCGGGAGCTGAACAATACATTGAAAAACCCAATCTACCACTATGCGCCAAGGCTGTCACGTGGGTCGATGTCGTCGTAAATTAAATTTAGGATATTAAACAAAACTTTCAAAAACAGTGTAAAGGTAAATTGGGAAAGAAAGAAAAACTGATATTCCGCAAAGTACTTTAAATACAAGAGATAAATTTTATATTTTGCGCGGCAATATTCGCGGGCCACTTGAAAAATACTCGCGGGTCCGTCTCAGTTTTCTAAAGGAGAGAAGGAATTCAAGTGGGCGATAGAGTTAATAGAGGGTTCGTCTCATTGGCTGAGTAAATTAATAATAATTTATTTATTGCGACACTTTTTTTGCACGCAATGAGCTAAACGGTCAAGTCACAAGGATCCCAAAGACTCAGATAATGTTGACAAAGAGGATCCACTGGTCAGCTATTAAGGAGACAGATGGAATCATCCAGACAAGGCCATCCAGCGCATTCTTTAATGTGCACATGGTATGGTCTCCTGCTCAGGAGGCCACTGCTTAACGTCCCATCCGACCGATGACGGCTTTCCCAAGTCCATCAGTGTCCTCTTTCTCACCGAAGGCACAGTTGAAACTCAAACCTGAAAATTGCATATTGCGGCCTGCGGAGTGTAAGGACTGAGCCAAACCCCTGACCCAAAGGAAGGAAGGAGTCGATTTAAATGATCAAAGGAGTAAAGAGCAAATTCTTATCATTGGCTGAGTGAGTTAATAATAATTCATTTACTGTATTATTTCAGTGAGGGTCATGGGATATATTGCGCTCTTTCGCCTTTTGACTTGCAACAGGTCTGAGTCCCAACTGTGCCAGAATTGAGATTTGTCTCCATAAAACTCTCCGCCTTTGTCAACAGGAGACACTGGTCGGTTTGGAAAGGCCGCTGTCCATTGGGTGGGACGTTATATGCCGGAGAGCCATACTCTGTACATATTAAAGAACACATTTGATGGCCTTGACGGAGGATATCATCTGTCTCCTAACAGCTGTTTCAATGGATCCTCTTCCCCTAACCTTCTCTGAACCTTCGGGATCCTTGTGACCTGGCCGTTTAGCGCATTGTTTACAAAAAAAAGTGCACTCAGACGTAAAACCCAATCCAACCCAACCTTGACTTGAAAGTGTGAAATGCAAAACAAGAGACTGAACAATAGTTAAGACATATTACAACAAAGCTCACTATTAATTTAAAACCTGAACTATCAAAGAAATGGTTATAGGTCCCATTTCTCTCTATTTTCTGCTGAAACTTTGGACTGTTAGTGATAGCCCAATGCCTACGACAAAAATACGACAAACTTCCCAAACCCCTTTTGCTCCACACATGAAGGAGAGATATTTTTCAGTTTTCTTGGCCAAGGGTGTGTTGATGTACAGTCGCTCAAAAAAGTATCCGAACACTACGGTTGATTACAGAATTGAGAAAAAAATACCTGGCAGCGATTATTTTAGAAATTAGTGATCTGGCAACCTTCGTGTCACCTGACACGTGTGTCACGTGACACACGTATCCGAACACTACGGTTGACACGTGTGTCAACCGTAGTGTTCGGATAGTTTTTTGAGCGACTGTATATCAGGTGTCTTTTGATGTTGCTACTCTGAATTCTTAGCTATGGATTTTGAAAGAGGTGGTCATTCCCGTTGGTCTAGTGTTTTCAAGTGAGAAAGGGGAAGCATAGGGTATTAATCTTATTCAGGGGCCGGATGTAGGGGGGATGTTCCCCTCTGTCCTTCGAAATAATAGAGACAAAAATTATTTATATTTCATGCATTTTTGAAGAAAATTTTAATGAAGTGTAAAACGGAGAAGAAAATGTTGGATTTGGAAATCCAATCTGTTGCACCCCCTCCCCATTAAATTTTTTCGGCTCGATTGTATTTCTCCCCACCCCCCTCGATTGTTTTCTAGATCGGCCTGGTGTTATTCAATTTCCGCAAAGATAAAAATAGAATCAATCCAACCGTAAATATATACCCTGGTTGCTTTATGTACATATAAAATATGATATTCGTCTAAAAGTTTCTTAATTTGTTTATCTCCGAAAAATTCCCCGCCCTGCCCACGGTAAGTAGGGGACACCGATGGGCTTGGAAAGGCCGCCGTCCGTCGGATGGGACGTTAAGCCGTGGCCCCGTGTGCGGGAGAGCCATACCCTGCGCACGTTAAAGAACACGCTGGATGGCCTTGACGGGAGGCTACCATCTGTCTCCCAATAGCTGTTCCAGTGGGTCCCCTCCCCCAACCTTCTCTGAGCCTTCGGGGTCCATGTGACCCATGGTGTGCAAAAAAGTGCCGCTCAGAGGTAAAACAACCCAACCCAAATTCTTAATTTGTTCACAGCTGGGTTACTACTATGCCTTTAGACAGTTTAAATGGTGCAGAAAGATGCAACATGACAACAATCAAGTGGGAGAGCACAGTAAAACCCTGACTTCACGACTTAAGTAGGGCGCGATATGAAAGGGATTATTTACGCAATCCAAAATGCGAAAATGAACCAAAATTCCAAAAATGAAAGTTACACCACTGAATAAAGACTGCTGATGAACTTGCACCAAATCTCTGTGGCATAAAATAAAACAAAATTTAATTATAAAGGATATAATAACTGTTATAACGCGAGAGGTATTTGACTAGAATAAAAAAATAAAATAGATATGAAAAACTGATCATTAATACCGCAGAAATGGCAAAAGCAAAAACAAAATCTCCGATTCTTTTAAGCACTTAATTTCTGGAAAAAAAAACAGAAAAATCCGGAGTCGCCTCAATTACCTCTAAAGAGAAACTTCAAAGCACCAAACCTTTGGCAGTCGGTATCGCTGGCGCTGCTCAATTTTTAAGAGCTCCCTACCCCCGCCACGGTCTGTAGGCGTCCACCACTGTGGACATGGTGGACGGATGACGGATTGTAGGTGACCTTCCCTGCTTACTTGACTCCGCTAATCATTTCCTTTTATTTACCGAAGCAGTGGCCAGTTACTGTGACCAAAATCTCAGCCTCAACTGTGAGAAAAACACTTCGCCTGGATTCGCTTTTGGCTGCCGTTTTGAAAGTCGCTTTCACCTCGTCTGCTTCATGGTTTAGACATTTATTTTTTGGCAGCCATTTTTTTTTTCTTTTGTCTCTGCAGGGCAACGCTAACATTCGTTACTTTATGCCGAAAAGTCAGAGTATAAAGCAGCCTTCAAGGCTTGTTTTAATGTGCAGCTCTAAGAAGTTCGTGAAGTTCTAGATGTCCGATGGGCAGTTGGAAATTCAACTCTGTGCAGTTGCTAATTCTTGTTATTTTACAAATCTAAATCGTAATGCCAGAGCAGTTTCTTAGCAATTATTGCAAAGGCATCTTTTCAGAATCTACTGAGTTACAAAGGAAACAGACGACGATGATATCGTGCCATATGAAAAATTTAAATGTTTCAGTGACAGAATACTACTTTCGATTGATTATAATTCTATTTATTATTTAATTTTGTATATTTGTCTCCTGTTGTTATATAATTTACAATTTAACATTTTCCCGTAATCAAAACAATATGATTTGAATAATATTTTTTTACATGTGAAGAATTATTTTTCCTAATAAAATTATATTCCTTTACTTTCTCTGGTGTATATTGTGTTTGAGCAGTTCTAATAATTCCCTAAAGTAAGCTCTGGCAAACATTAATCTCAATTCTTATAATTTTAGGATACATACGCTCTTATTATAGGAGGTAAAAATCGAACTTATTTTACGTGAAGACTTATAAAAGGAGAGAAAGAAATTGCAGTCTTCATAAAATAAAACGATTGAGATTTTTTCTTAATTTTTCACTCAAGTGTTCAAGAGTTTTTTTTTTTTCCTTTGGTATATCATTGCCACATTGGAACATTCCACATCAGTGGTCGTTGTCTTATACAATGTCTATCTTTGACGTCTTAAGGAGGAGGTTGGGCTGTTTTACCTCTGAACGGTCCCTTTTTGCACACAATAATACACAACAATTTTCTGCACACAATTTTTGCGCTAAATGGCCAGGTCACAAGAAACCTGAAGGTTGAGGGAGGGGACCTATTGGACAGCTGTTAAGAGACAGGTGGTAACCTCCCGTCAAGGCCATCCGGCGTGTTCTTTAACATGCATAGGGTATGGCTCTCCCGCACAAGGGGCCACGACTTAACGTCCCATCCAATGGGCGACAGTCTTCCCAAGCCCATCAGTGTTCCCTGCTGTCCGAGGGCAGGGCGATAAACTCTAAGTACGAACTATCGACAAATAAGCATGGAAATCGATTTTTTTTTATCGCATCCCCTTCCTACAGTTGCGTCCATGAGGAAAAGAAGTGTCAGTCCGGTTCTGGTTGTACAGTTGCGATACAAAATTCATAACGAATTAGAACCATCATGTTTATTTTCCGTAGCATATCACGTACAAAATTTGAAACTTACTTTTACAATCATGTAACGATATTTGTGGGGTTGTTCTACATTCACTCTGAAGTGTTTAAAAGATATATATACCTTTTTTTTGATAAAAAAAAATTATCTTGTCTATTCTACAGATCTGTACGTCATCAAGATTTTCATTTCTTCGTATGCCCTTGAGCAAGAAGCCTTCTCTTGATGCTGGAGGAGCGTATCCATCACATCACTTATTTGAACCCATGTCCTTCTGAGGTATGCTCTACTTAGAGAAACAACGGGAAATATTTCGTCTTACTTAAGGAGATTAGGGTCACTTGCGTCAGTAAACCGTTAAAGGACAATTACATGTCACACTTCTTGCAATAGGAAAGATTTCAGAAGAGGTCGACTGAAGTTAATAAATTGAATATTAAAATAAGTTGCTTTGCTAAAATGCAATGCCAGTTGAGTGAGTATAGAGAGGCATGATTAAGCTATTACGAAAATTATGAAATAATTCAATGAAAAGTGAAAACAGTTCATTATGTTATAAAGAGTATTCACTAAGAGGTTTTTTGGAAATCTTTTAATATCGTCAGAGCTTTTTAAAATAATGCTAAATATTAGAGGGAAAGAAAGAATAATTTAATGTCGCGAGAAATGTCACCTATAAACAACTCTTCAAAGACAATGAATATGATTATATATATATATACCAACTTACTTGTATTAAAGTATGTATATTATGTGTAATGCATTTATATCAAAAGCTTTCTTGAAATACAGAAAAAGATAGTAATTTTCAGTTTTGAAACTAAACTTTTCTCAACGTTCTCTCGTAGCGAAACATTTTGGTCTTCTTGAAATGTATACTTTGCCTGAAAGTAATTTCGACAATCCCTTGATAGTAAACTAGTTACATTCAGAAACATTAGTTTAATTAATTTCACCTTGCCGAGTGATTAGCGCCCTTGGTTACTGATCTAAGGGACCTGGGTTCGAGCCCCGGGTAAGGCATGGATGTATGTGTATTTTTTCTGCTGAGGTCCTGCCTTCCTCTCAGACATTCTACTATGACATGTAAACTGACAAGCTCTTCCTGTCAGACTTCTGTGGTAAGCAGCTGCTTGAGGGGATATTTATTATTTATTATTACATTTCCACCAATTAAAAAATAAGATTCCCTTATACATACTTAAAAGCAATTTAATCTCTGATTTCAGTTCCTAATTAAAATACTGTATACAATCCCTTAAGGTTCTGAAATCACACTGTTCATCTCGAATCCAGTTAATTTCAGTTTATTAAACACATTTGATTGGTATTCACTTCAGTGATAAAGTACAAAATAGCTTAATAGATGCTAATGATTTTGAATTGGTTTTAAGTTGGAACTACATAACTTTAAAGCATCATAATAGGTTCTTCTCAGATACCTTTTATTTTTCAGGTGCCAACTATGCACAGATATATAATACTTGTTTAATCAAAGTATATATGATTAGTCTCTTCATTTATTTCACTATAATTCTTTTCATCTATACGATGTTAAACAGCGCTTTGAAGAATGGTGATGTAGTAGGTGTAGCAGATCAAATAAGTATGAGATGTTTATACTTACTAAATTTGGTGCATTATTCTGCTCGCCCTTGGACACCCCCCCCCCCCCCCCCAACCACCACCACCACCACCACCTTATTCTTTTAAGGTCCGGGCCTGCTTAGGAACATTACTTCTGTTATAGAAAAAATATTCAACATTTCAATCAGCTCTATAACAACAGAAACTTTCCCAACTTTCAGAATTTCAGTTAGTAATTTCATCTACTCCTGATGACTTTTTTACCTCCAATTTTGTGATCGAGAAAGTAATTTCAGATCATGATATAGGTCTAACACAATTAATAATAAGGTATCACTTGTGCTTTGTTAATAGAATTCTACTGAAACTGACTTTACCAATTGTTAGTACAATTATTTTAACGATAAAACTAATCAAAGCAACTACCATAAATTGCAATTTGAGCAATTAATTCTCGGTTAATCAGAATCTTGACTGAAAACCCAACAAATTTAAAACTCGTCACGATAGATTTTTTTAATTCAAAATCTCTGCGGTTACTTCTGTAAATTTTTTTACTATTACATCATACTCGAATCTGTTTCGGATCGTGCCGATGGTCGAATGATTCGCGTGCTAGTCTACTAAGCAAAGGGATCTGGATTCAAGCCCCTTATAAGGAGATGTGGGTGTTTCTTTTTTACTGTGTTGTCTTTCTGCTGATGTCTCGTCATCCTCATAGGCCTTTATGGCGTACTAATACTGGCAAGCTCCTTTCAGATCTCTGAGGCTAGCAGAAACTCAAAGGGTAATGCAAAAATAAACAGCAACTGCACTGGCAAATTAAAATATATTGTTGATAAAATGTGATTTAACCAAATATAAACTTAGTATTTTAGAAAATTAACGACTATAAGCAGTGACATTAACGTAATGAAGTATACATTAAAACTAATCATTTTATCTTCAATAAAAGTAAACAATTAATTTTCAGAAACTACTTAAGAAATTATTTATTTTTAATAATTTTTGGAGCATAAGTTTATAAATTTATGAAGCCTTGGAGGGGACGCAGTAACTCGCACCCTCTCTAAATTTCTAAGACGGAAAAAATTTGATTAAGATTTGATTCAATATTTCTGTGAATTAATTTTGTTTTATCTCTATTATTATTCTTTCATATGTGATCGTAATTTTTATAAACGTAAAATAACGGAACTATATTTTTTTCTCCCCTATTTACTTCATTTTTGCTCCCCTCCCATCCCCTGCATACAAACACATTTCCTTGTCCTCCAAAAAATATTTCTTATGCACATCTAAATATTTTTAGTATTTAAGTAGAGAATTTGATTTTCGATTTTAAATGCTGATGCTAATTTTTATATCAGCGATTCATTGTTATACGCTTTTAATCTGTATTCTCTTTCCTTTTGTTTCAGAGTGTCCGAGAATGGCAGATGTGCTCAAGATGCTAACTAATGTCTCCTGACCTTATTCACTTGAAATAATTCATCTTTTATGTCACAAGCTATTGCTGCTTCACTCCCGGCAATTTTATAATGATCAACATCATCAGTTTTTCGACGATGAGTTAAATTTAAAAGATAATGGATTCGTTGCATCCGAAGACAGAAAAGTCCGTTAGAGTTTAAAACTTACCAGTCACTTGAATTTAAGTACAAAGTAGTATTAATTCGGATAATTCGTTGTTCCTTGGATATCAATTTATGTTATGCTAACAAACCAGTTCTGCCCCTTTTGTGTTATGAGTTGTAGAAGAACATAATTTGTTAATTTTCTGGATCTTCAACAATATTGTTTGTTATTTAAACAGTTTTTGAAGTTGAAATATTAAACCGCAGCATCGTTGACCATTCCGTTTCAGTATAGAAATTTTTCTTTACCTAACCTCAATGAAAATGTTTGTCAGTGGGGGAGGATGCCATGGAGCATAGGGAGGACCGTCCGTCATCCTTCGGATGTATCATCGATCAGCGATTTCATATGCAGAGCAATCATCCCTGTGCACTCTAAAGAAATTTGTTGGATTACTCCCTTTTTTTTTCTTTAAAAGCATTTTTGTGCGCAGTGAACTAAATTGGCAGGTCTCAAAGATCATAAAGGCCTAATATATTGGAAAGAGATCCACTAGACAGATGTTAGAATACAGATGAATGCCTCCCCTTAATACCACCCATCTTGTTTTTTTATTTTTTAAGCAAGAGGGTATGTCTCTCTGTTCCACGCCGATCCACGGCTTAACGTCCCATCCTACGGATGGCGACCTTAATAAACCCTTCAGTGTTTCCCTTTTTCGTCGAAGACAGAACAGAAGTTAGAAGAGAAAAATCCTCGCCTATGCAAAACGGGGAATCGAACCTGGGAATATCAAGTGGACATGGTAGATGCATTTGATATGTGGATCCCTGGGAACACCAAATGGATTTATCAATATGTGGCTCCCATCTGCCTTCAAGAGTCAGTTAGCAGTAAAACTACTCCAGAAAATGTCAACGAAATTTGGCAATCTAAAACTGTACTACACATAATTCTGAAAGATATTCTTGATGTATGTAGTACTTAAACGGTTTGATATAGCATGCAATATTTATTTATTTATTTATTATATACATAAAGGTAAGAAGGTACTCCCCTACACAATTATTTTGGAAAGAAATTTAAAAGAAACTTTCGAATATACTTAACGAAAACGAAACGTCTCTTATATACTTGGTGCAGGCTGAATAACTACTCACAAAATAATCCAATGCTTTTATAAAAGAAGATCTTTAACATCTACGTTATAGTTGTTGTTGTTGTTTTTTTCATAAAATAAATTGCTTTTAGAAGTTAAATATTTTTGCTTTAATCATCTATTTTAAATAAATCCCCTGTTCTTTAAACTATCTAGCATCATCTTCATCTAGCATAACTGATCTACTTCAGTGGCGGTCAAAGGCCAAATGACAGGGTGTTAAAAAGGATTTCGATTACTAAATAATACATTAGTAAGGTTAAAAATGTCATTTGTGGACTACAGAATCTTACCTACGACCTTAAATGGCCCCCTACAGACTTGAGACTTATGATCGTCCCTGATCTGCGTCTGACATAACTATTTGCATAATTGATCGCATCTGATAATAATTGATGTGCATCTAACATAACCTTCTGCATCTGACATAACGCGAAAGTTTCCTGGATTTCGGAGAAAACAAATAAAAAATACATATTAATAAATAAAACCATTTCATGTGAACTTTAAACTCGTGTTTTCCTTACTCTGCCAAAATTATGCATATTCCAACGCCGTTAACTAAAATTTGGATGTTAAATCCAGTTCTAGCAACTTAAATGATAAAATGCCCCTGATTTGCATATTTTTATTTATTTATTTTATGCAACATACAGAACAGAAAGGGGTTCCATAAGCTACTTGTACAGTCGCTCAAAAAAGTATCCGAACGCTACGGCTGATTGCAGAATTCAGAAAAAATATCTGGCAACGATTTTTTTTTAGAAATTAGTGATCTGGCAACCTCCGTGTCACGTGACACGAAAGTTGCCAGATCACTAATTTCTAAAAAAAATCGTTGCCAGATATTTTTTTTTTCTGAATTCTGCAATCAACCGTAGCGTTCGGATACTTTTTTGAGCGACTGTGCAGGATTTCTCATGCTAAGACCGAAGTCATTACTGACCCCAACCGCAGTTAAAAGAGTTAATATACAAACATTTCCTGCTGGAACAGTAACTGGCTCCCTAACCACTATGTCACTTAAGGCTAATATTATGGGGTGAAATTCTTGCTTTCAGAAAGTGTGTAGTCACACAAAGGACTGCATTTGCAATTAAGGAATGCCTAGATGCGAGTGTTGAAATAATGGTCTAGAAAAAAAAAGGCACAGATCATTTCTGATTTATTTTTTTTTCAAATTACACCATAAAGCGTTTTAGAAAATTTGACAACTTTTTTGGCATGACGTAGTTGCTCTGCAACGAAACATAAAATCTGCTCGTTCGCTATAACTCTCCACTGTCACTGCATTTTCTTTGAAAGAATTTATATTCCATTGATTACGTATACATCGTCCAGTGACCATCTGAGTTAGCGCGCCTGGCTACTGATCTAAGGAACCTGGGTTCGAGCACTGGGTAAGCATGGATGTTCGTGTTGTTCCTCTGCTGAGGTCCTGCCATCCTCACAGACCTTCTACTATAGCTTATAAACTGACATGTTCCTGTCAGACCTCTGTGGCAAGCAGCTGCTTGAGGGGGTTTTATTTTTGATTTATTTATATGTGTGCCTTTAAAAAAAGAAATTTAAAGTATATTTTTGTGCTTTGTAAAAAGTACCCTTCGTTCCGTGCTCAACATTAAATATAATTGTTTGTTGTCTCTTTTTTTTTCATAAATATGCATAAGTAATTCTCCTTTCATTTCTGTTGAAATAAAATTTTTATTTTTTAAATTTAATTGAAAATAAGGAGAGTTTATAGTTAGTAATGTATCGACACAAATTATAGAAATGAAGCCCAATTGCAATATAACACTTCTTGAATCTTAAAAAAAAAGTGCTGAAGATTATTGAAATAAACCGAAGAAGGTCCGAGCTTCAGTCAATATAAATTTTACATATGCGCAGTGTGCAAAACAATACCTCAGACGAGTAATGTACCCATTGCTTTAACGCCAGGATTGATAGCTTCAACCTCTAATACTGTCCGACAGGTGGCGCTGAGAGTTTTGACCTCTACGACAAACCGCCAGCAATATTTCCTAGTGAGGCATATCAGTTGGTTGCCCTAATGTCGCCATTCCGTTACGGGTAAAGCAAAAGAAATTTTTGTCATGTTTTGAGATTGAGTACATCTGGATCTATCGTTATATTTTCTTGAAGTATTACGATTAGTATCTAGTCAAAATAATCAGAAAAATTAACAATTGAGTAAAAGAAACTGTGCCATTAACTCATTCCTGTATCTAGGATGATTTTTCTTTATGGTCGTCGTGGCTGGGATGCGGTTCAAACTTAGAGATCTTACGACACTTGTGATGTGACTCATAAGCACATAATAATGAAGTAAACATGCAATTTTGGGATGAAATATTTCTAATTATTATCATAAAAATAATATTTTTACAAAATCAAAAATCAAGTATCTTTTTATGTAGGTGTATAAGAAGTATCAATTTCAAAATGCTCTTAATAAGTCTGTTTTTTTTTTCCCGCTGTCGGCACGCTTATCAGTGACTTGCTAATAAGTTGCAGCAATATCGCTCTGTCTGTCTAAAAGCTCCAGTCTCACTCACTAAGGGGCCGGAGATGGCTTTGTCAGTAACGCGCCAGCCTCGTAATCTACAGTTCCCAGGTTCGAGTTCCAACTGCTTTGAGATTCATCTCCGCTAACGCCAACCATCTCGGTGAAAAAGGAGACACTGATGGGCTTGAAAATGTCCGTCGGATGGGACGTTAAGCCGTGGCACCGTGTGCAGAAAAGCCAAACCCTGCGCGCGTTAAAGAATATTGTACGTCGTCTTGAAGGTTTTTTTTTTTAATTTCCTTTCCTCAACCTTCTTAGCTCTTGGGGTCCTTGTGACCTGGCCATTTTGCTCACTCTATGAAAACAAGTTTCGCTCAGAACTTAACGACCCAAACATCGAACTGCAGTGTGATTCCAAAGTTGCACCCATTAGATAATATTTGAATCTTCTAAAAGTTAAAAAAATGACTTTTGTCTTGGCTAAGGAGACAAAGAAGCACTGTTAATATGTTACGCATATCTGTTTTAAATTACGCAAATCTGTTTAAGCAGCTCTAATGATAACATATTTTGAGTTTAAGCTTCTTCTCCTTTTTTAAAATAAATTGTTATTCCGGAAATCACTAGGGGGCTTTCGCCCCTCTCGTCCGGAAATTCGGTTAAGGTCCGTGAACTATGTGGGAGAATTCTCCCAATTGAGTCTGGAAAACGGAAATTTCAAAAGCAAAACCATAAAATTGCCACTAATCTTGGATTGGCGGTCAAATAAACATTTCAGAGTTTTCTGAAGGGTTGGGTTGTTTTACCTCTGAGCGGCACTTTTTTGCACACCATGGGCTAAATGGCCAGGTCATATGGACCCCGAAGGCTCAGAGAAGGTTGGGGGAGGGGACCCACTGGAACAGCTGTTGGGAGACAGATGGTAGCCCCCCGTCAAGGCCATCCAGCGTGTTCTTTAACGTGCACAGGGTATGGCTCTCCCGCACACGGGGCCACGGCTTAACGTCCCATCCGACGGACGGCGGCCTTTCCAAGCCCATCGGTGTCCCCTACTGATTTTCTGAAGGGAGGAGGTAGTTTAGTAGAAACTGAAAGTTCTTGATTAAAAAAAAATACCCTCTCAAGCAGCTGCTTGCCACAGAGGTCTGACAGGAGCCTGTCAGTTTATATGCCAGAGTAGAAGGTCTGTGAGGATGGCAGGACCTCAGCAGAAAACAACAGACACATCCATGCCTTACCCGGGGCTCGAACCCAGGTCCCTTAGATCAGTAGCGAAGCGCGCTAACCACTCGGCCATGGGACGGCTAATTAAACATCTTTAAAATCCTAAGAATGATTGATCTCCTAATGCACTTGGACAGAAAATCAAATTCTGTCAATCAATCTTGTATCCTTTAAAAATTGCAAAATTAATTTGAAAGTATATTTCTTTTTTTTTTTAAATTCTGGTGTCGCAGTAGATCTTTGAGTGTAAATTCCTTAATTCCAATTTCTTTCAGTGAGTGAAACATTTGATCTCTATGAGTATCAAATTTGCTACAATTAAGTAGCAAATGAGTGACTGTTTCTTTTGTTCTACATTTATCACAGGCAGAGGACTCAGTTCTGTTCATCTTATGCATTTGATCATTCAGTCTTGTGGTCCCTTGTTCTGATGGTTCTTGAAATGGTTCCATGTCCTTTTTAGTCAGTTCGACATCTTGAAATGAGTCAATGGTTTGACTAATCAAACTCCTATGATTCAGATGTGAGGAAGAATGAACTTTAAAAATGATGCAGAAAATTTCGTTTTAAAATTTGCTTATTTTGCTTTTATAATAACCGAAACCTCTTGGAATATTAAGCCAGTTTACATGCAATAACACTTCCTTGGCTATTTTGTCAACAATTTCATTAGGCGTATCTGTTTATATTTTAAATAAATCTGTTTTAGAATATTAAAGTTATACACGTATTGTATGTTCTATAACAGATTTTTATCCGTATTGTTTTAGAGAATGTTTTTCCCAAGCACTTAAAATCGTGCTTGTAAATTGCTTGATAATTTCCAAAATTCAAACTTTCGAGAATTTGAGAAAATACTCGCCCACGAGTGGTTAGCGCGCTTGGCTACTGATCTAAGGAACCTGGGTTCAAGCCCCGGGTAAGGCATCGTATGTGTCGTTTCTCTACTGAGATCCTGCCATCCTCTCAGATCTTCGACTGTGGCATATAAATTGACAGGCTCCTGTCAGACCTCTGGGGGCGGGGGTGGCTCAGTCGGTAGCGCGTCAGGCTCGTAATCTGTAGTTCTCAGGTTCGAGTCCCAGCTGGGTCAGCGTTGAGATTTATCTCCGCAAAATTCCCCGCCCTGCCCACGGTCTGTAGGGGACACCGATGGGCTTTAAAAGGCCACCGTCCGTCGGATGGGACGTTAAGCCGTGGCCCCGTGTGCGGGAGAGCCATACCCTGTGCACGTTAAAGAACATACTGGATGGCCTTGACGGGAGGCTACCATCTGTCTCCCAACAGCTGTTCCAGTGGGTCCCCTCCCCCAACCTTCTCTGAGCCTTCGGGGTCCTTGTGGCCTGGCCATTTAGCCCATGGTGTGCCAAAAAGTGCCGCTCAGAGGTAAAACAATCCAATCCAAGTCAGACCTCTGTGGCAAGCAGCTGCTTGAGGGGGTATTTATTTTTATTTTTTTTTTATTTATTTTATTGTACCACTCTAAGCACATACGCTCTCTGAATATACGCTTGCATTAACTCAAAACTAATGGTCCCTGATAACGGAACATCCAAAACACTAATTGACTAAAAGTCGGACATCTTGAATTCAATTAGGTAAGATTAAATGTTATGAATTTCACAATGGAAAGAAAGTCAAGAAGCTATTTTAATGGGACAGAAACTTACATATATGTTAACGAATCACTAGAGATTTATCTACTAGTGATGATGTGAAGACCTACTGCATAAAAGTAGTCACAATCTAGTATGTTTTTCACGCCAGCAATGAAGTCAACCGTAACCTGAACTCGCCAATATGGCGAATTTTCGAATTTCCAATTGCATGCTCGAATTCGTTGTATCTCAACGTGACTAGCAATCAAGAAATCAACACGTGTGAACACATTAGGTCGCCTTCCGGATATTCTGGTTTTCTTATTAATTTCCTGAATGTTAATTACTTGCAGTATAAACAAACTGAAACTTCCAGTAAATGGCCAGGTCACATGGACCCCGAAGGCTCAGAGAAGGTTGGGGGAGGGGACCCACTGGAACAGCTGTTGGGAGACAGATGGTAGCCTCCCGTCAAGGCCATCCAGCGTGTTCTTTAACGTGCACAGGGTATGGCTCTCCCGCACACGGGGCCACGGCTTAACGTCCCATCCGACGGACGGCGGCCTTTCCAAACCCATCGGTGTCCTATACTGACCATGGGCAGGGCGGGGAATTTTGCGGAGATAAATCTCAACGCTGACCCAGCTGGGACTCGAACCTGGGAACTACAGATTACGAGCCTGGCGCGCTACCGACTGAGCCACCCCTGCCCCGAAAGGTTGAGGAAGGCGATCTACTGTACAGATGCTAGGAAACAGATTAAAATCAATCAAAAGTTCAAGGCTATCCAGCGTGCTCTTTAACGTGGACTGGGTATGGCTCTGCACACGGCGATCTTTCCAAGTCCATCGCTGTCCCCTTTCTCACTGAGAAGGGGGGGGGGGGAGTTTAGCGAAGATAAATGACAATGATGGGTAAGGCAGGACTCGAACCTGGAAACTGCAGATTACGAGAATGGTAAACTACCGATTGAACCGACCCTCCCTGTAAATTTCATTAGCTTAGCATGAATAGCAACTGAGGAGACTTCGCAATTGCCGCGTCGACAGTTCTCATACATCTTATGTCAAATGGCCTATCAGTTACCTGTCATTCAACCAGTAACATATGAGAACTGTCAACGCCTCAGCTGCGCAGTCTCCCTATAGTTGCTACTCACACTGCGCCACCAATAAATTGTTTTATCTCTGAGCAGCACTTTTTTTCACACAATGGGCTAAATGACCAGGTCACAAAGACCCCTAATGTTCAGAGAAGGTTGGGTGAGGGGATCCACTGGACACAGTTGGAAGACAGATGGTAAGGCCATTTAACTCCCATCAAGGCCATTCAACGTGTTCTTTAATGTGCACAAAGTAGGGCTCACCCTCACACGGTACCACGGCTTAGTATCCCATCCGACGACGGAGGCATTTCCAAGCCCATCGGTGAACTCTACTGACTGTGGACAAGGCGGGAAGCTTTTCGGAGATAAATCTCAACGTTTCTCCAGCTGGGACTCAAACCTGGGAACTGCAGATTACGAGCCTTATGCCGTGTGTCGGTATTCACTGCTCTATTATGGGGCGGGGGTGGCTCAGTCGGTAGCGCGCCAGGCTCGTAATCTGTAGTTCCCAGGTTCGAGTCCCAGCTGGGTCAGCGTTGAGATTTATCTCCGCAAAATTCCCCGCCCTGCCCACGGTCAGTAGGGGACATCGATGGGCTTGGAAAGGCCGCCGTCCGTCGGATGGGACGTTAAGCCGTGGCCCCGTGTGTGGGAGAGCCATAACATGTGCACGTTAAAGAACACGCTGGATGGCCTTGACGGGAGGCTACCATCTGTCTCCCAACAGCTGTTCCAGTGGGTCCCTTCCCCCAACCTTCTCTGAGCCTTCGGGGTCCATATGACCTGGCTATTTAGCCCATGGTGTGCAAAAAAGTGCCGCTCAGAGGTAAAACAACCCAACCCAACTGCTCTATTAGGTCGTTTTACAACTTTAACGGAATTTAATATTTGAATAAGATAAAGGAAAATATCCAACACTGAACGCTAAAATAATTTTCATGATAGGCATAGAGCAACCACGTCATGAACATTAGTTCCAATCTTATTATTAGAGTAGTCAGCATTTTGCCAACGAAACCTTAAGCTTTTAAAAGAAATCAGCATTTTCTACAGAATATTTTTTTTTTCAGGTACATTTTCATTCTTTAAGCTTTCATTATTGCATCTACTATTCTTTGAAAAATCATTTTTTGGTACAACAATCGTTTTTTAAAGATGCATTTAAAAAAAATCTGCTTCACCGTCATTGATTAATGATCAGTTGATAAGTGAGAAAAATTAATTGAGATTTCGACTACCTCTTCATATTTTACATTTAAAACATTTACATTTCTTAGAGAACCATTCGATTTTTTTTCCGAACAGCATTAAAATTCCCATCCCTGAAACAAACACCAACACGATAAAATCAATTTCTTTCGGAACAATTAAATCCCGTGCTGTTTCCACGTGAGAATCAAAAATATTTTCGTTTTCCTATCCGCTTATTTCGGTTTTATTTCGTATTTAATACAATCCATCTTGACGAAGACTTACTTTATGATTTATAATCACTTTCTCTTCAGCTACTTCGAGGTAAGGATTTAGTCTCCATTAATAACATTAATACTTTTTTTCCTCCACTTTTTTTTTTCTCCCGCGACTTCTCATTTGCCAGCATCCGTCACCAGTGGCAGGGTGTCGGCGACAGTTTCACCATTACCAGTCAACTGTTAAATGTTCTTATCACGCCTTGTTGATTTAATCGTCACTTGCCACATCCATCACATACCGTCCACATCATTCAAAACAAGTTCCTTTAGAATCCCCCTGATTATCACCGATTTAATCAAGCATCTCTTCTGCTGTCATCCATCTGGAGATTCTCCTTCTTTCCGATGTTCTCCTAGTTAACTCTCCTGCAACTCACTCTCCCTTGCTGGATAAACAAAACACACCTGTGCCGAAAGTCATTTCAGGCATTTGGAAAGTTCTGAAGAATGCAAATCTGCAATAGAAAACTTTGGTGCTTAGCAGAAGGGTGTAGCCCATGACCAAGAAGGAGATTTGAACAGTCTCTTCCAGCAATCAAGTGCAATATATTCCTCCTCGTCTTCAGTGAGTTCGATTGTTTTACCTCCGAACGATACATTTGCGGATAGGTCACAAGAACCCCAATCCTCAGAGCTGGGTTAAAGAAGCAGATCCACTGGAAAGCTATTAGGAGACAGATTGAAGCCTCCCTTCAAGGACCAGTGTTCTTTAATGCTAAGATATATAGCATTTCTTCTGCGCACTGAGTCACGGTTTAACGTTCCATTTGACAGACGGTGGTCTTTCTAATCCATTGATGTCCCCTTTCTCACCGATGGCAGACGGGAATTAAGTTGGGTTGTTTTACCTTTGAGAAGCACTTTTTTTTCACACAATGAGCTAAATAGCTAGGTTACAAAGACCCCAAGGGCTCAGAGAAGTTTGGGGGAAGGGGATCTGTTGGACAACTCTTAGGAGAAATATCTTCTCGAAGACAGTCACCCCCAGAAAGACGCTGGATGGCCTCGAAGTGAGATTAGCCGCCATCAAAGGTATCCAGCGTGTTCTTTAATCAATAAGGGTCTTATTCAGTCTTTTTTTAACTAGAGAAATACATATTGAAACTAGATGATGGAAGAAACTTTTTTTGCATTAAAATTCTAGAACTGTAAATTTAGCATAGCTATAAAATTACTATTTTTGTTAGAACTTCACACTTTCTAGTATACTTGAAATTTTATTCGGATTTTTATTTTGTTCCTGAGTTGTTTTTACTTTTTTATGTATTTTTTTTTCAGTGTCACGTCTGATGTTTCTAATTTCAATCGTTTCTGTGTGGAGATCTCGCGAACGAGTCTACTCTTGCGAGATCACAAAATCTGTTAAATATTACACGAAATAAAAATATTATTACTACTCTCTTTACTTTCAAAATAGAGTTGGGTTGTTTTGCGATTGAGGGACATTTTTTCGCACAAAGTGGGCTAAATGGCCAGGTCACAAGGACCCCGAAGGCTCAGAGAAGGTTGTAAGGAAGGGGACCCAGTGGAACAGCTGATGGGAGACAAATGGTAGCCTGCCATCAAACGCCATCCAGCGTGTTCTTTAACGTGCACAGAGTATGGCATTCCCGCTCACAGAGCCACGGCTTAACGTCCCATCCGACTAATGCTATCGGTGTTCACTACTGACCGCAGGACGCGGAGTTTTGCGCAGATAAATTTCAACGTTGGTCCAGTTGGGACTTGAACCTGGAAACTGTTGATTACGAGCAGGATTACGAGCCTGGCGCGATACCTACTAAGCCATCCCAACAACGTTAGGAGCCAATAATGCAGTCATCAATATTCTGTTAACGCAAAATATTTACACTGGTCTCCTCACTTTCGCATTAACCATTTTGCACTGTAATTTCCTATCTAAGACAGCATCCACCTTTTCGTATTAAACGAAAGAAATTTCTTTCTGCCAACGTCTTCTGACACGAAGAAGTGTTGCTAAATCCAAATATTAGGATTAGTCTTGGGAACTTTAATTAGCAAAAAACATTCAACAAACACAGTTTCAAGCAATTTGGTGTGGGCTTTAAAAATCTGTAAGTTATAGCAACTTTCAAAACTACATATCTACTGGGTTTAACAGCGGCGAAATTTTTTTTTTTGCTTCGCTGAGTAAATACAAATATAGATGCTACACAATTTCTGAACTCTTCAGTTCCTATCGAGTGCAGTTATTTAACGCTTTTACCTCCCACAGACATCAGATCACGGCATCTCTTTACCATGCATTTTGTATCAAACTAGTAGTGACATTTATCATGTTTCGTTTTTATATTAATTTACAAATGCGTATGATGTTTCTCTAAGATAATTTTTTTAGTACTGGTGAAATAAAAAAGAAGTGTTACCTGTGTTATATGATCACTTTCGTTTGGAAAGTGGAATTAAAATAATTACTAATTTAAATGAAAAACACAAGATCCGATAAGGAAATGTAAACGATATATATTTGTGTACTCACCTTTATATCAATCGGCGAAAAGATGGTTTTTCAAAATCTGTTAAAAGAGGTTAATTTAGAAGATTTTTTAAGATATATATTTATACGTGGCACTCTTGAGGGGAGAGTAAAATTCCTTTGACGTCAAGCAGAATTTCAAAGTAATTGAAGAAAGTGATGCTTTGCTTCAGCTTATCTTAACAACTGCCAGAATCTAACTAATTTATTTAATTTATTCATCAATACGTTTTCCACAATGTCACTGAAACAGAAAAGAGAATTAAAAGTTAATATTGAAATATGTTTCGTTTTCGTTGGATAGGAAATAAAATATGATTTTTTCGTATTCTACGAAATTTCGTTAGTTTTAATTTTAACTGTTAGAAGGTGCAATGTTTAGAAAAAATAACAATGCTTTTTCTGCTTGAAAACTATCGCTCTATAATCGCCAGAGTCGAATTGCACCAGTGGTTCTCGATCTTTTTGGCTGAGGTACCCCATGGAGGGTCGGCCAGGTCCTCAGGGACCCCCTAAGATTATTTTAGGCAGAGAACGCTAGATAGCGGTGTTTTTCTGTTTTTTGCATGCATGTACTGTATTATAGTGCAACCGGAATGCTACGCTTCGCTTAAAAGTTTTAATCAAAAAAGTTGTATTATTAAGACTCTAAATTCAATTAAAACTAGACTTATTCATTGAATCTAATGAAATACCTGCTGTAACATAATTTCGGCGATTCTGCTGAAATCAGGTGTCAAAGCTGATAGTTGACAGCGAAAATCTGCTGAAGCCATTTTGAATGCAACGCTCAAGGTACCCCTTGATATTTCTCAAGGTACCCCTTGATATCTCTCAAGGTACCCCTGATTGAGAACCACTGAAATACACTTTCTAATTTTAAACAGAACTACATGTTACAACGAGGTTATTAATCACATATCCGAAGATCATTAAATTTTTGTAACTGTCAGAGGCAAAGCCTTGCATCCGTGGACGATCTGCCAAAAACGCTACTGTTTTGGAATTGTGGTTCGCAGAAAAACTTTGGCCCATTTTGCAATTAGAAATGAAGTTAATATTCGTTCAATATTAATAATTTTCATTCATATTTAACGTAATAATATATTTCTTTATCGAAAAAACCGAAAATTATATGGCAATGACACTTGGAATATTAAAAACTTTAAAATTTAAAACATCTGATAAAAGAGAAACCCAAATGTTTTCCACGTAGAACTACATGGAAACACCAAATGTTTTCCATGTAGAAACCAAATGTTTTCCATGTAGAACCAAATGTTTTCCATGTAGAAACCAAATGTTTTCCATGTAGAAAGGTGACATTCTACTTTCTTTAGCAGTTTCTTGCTTAATAACTCTATAATAATAAAATAAAATAAATACCTCCTCAAGCAGCTGCTTGCCACAGAGGTCTGAAAGGAACCTGTCAGTTTATATGCCACAGTAGAAGAAGATCTGAGAGGATAGCAGGACCTCAGCAGAAAACAACACGAACATCCATAATATAAATAGCTAATTCATAGCAAACTATTACACAGCATATATATAAGATAAAAAAATTTTGGGATGTTGAACTGACTGATCCTACAGGCTGAGTAAATAATCTGCAAAAATTCTAGAGCAGTAAACAACTCACACGCAATCTTGACACGTGTACTTTTTTTGCTAACACTCCACCTTATAAACTGTTAACGATTGAAACAGCGATTATTTGAACAAAAATTCTTGCACGAACCTTGTTCCTGTTATTTTTTGCAAACTTATTTTTTAAACAATAAAACGTGACTATTTTTGTTAAGGCAAGAAAGCTTCTCCGGTCTGTAACAAATCCCTTTATTAAGTAAATTTTCACATTAAAATGTTTGCTAACAGTATATATAGTGCTTAAACTTTATACTTTGTTAGGGCATTGAAAATTTTTGTTTTTAAAAACTTTTGTGAGAGGATAAGAAGTTATATTTAGAAGATTTATAAATTGGAAGTCTCGCCCAATGTACAGTCGCTCAAAAAAATATCCGAACACTATGGTTGATTACAGAATTCAGAAAAAATTATCTGGCAACGTTTTTTTTAGAAATTAGTGATCTGGCAACCTTCGAGTCACGTGACACGAAGGTTGTCAGACTATTTTCTAAAAAAAAATCGTTGCCAGATATTTTTTCTGAATTCTGTAATCAACCATAGTGTTTGGATATTTTTTTGAGCGACTGTGTGCGATTTAGCTTGCGTATCTATATATGAATCCATTAGTCGATACGATTTGTGAATATTTGGTGCAACTTAGTCTTCTAACCTAAATTATATTTGTGGAATCGAAAGCAGTATACTAAAAGCAATATTGGTTTCACCACCTTTGGAAATTTCATATAAAGAAAGAAGAATTTGAATTTTTTTTAATTGAAGACATCTTATCAGTAGGCCGTCCCATGGCCGAGTGGTTAGCGCGCTTGGCTACTGATCTAAGCGGACCTGGGTTCGAGCCCCGGGTAAGGCATGAGATGTGTGTGTCGTTTTTCTGCTGAGGTCCTGCCATCCTCTCAGTCCTTCTACTATGGCATATAAACTGACAGGCTCCTGTCAAGACCTCTGTGGCAAGCAGCTGCTTGAGGGGTTTTTTATATTTATTTTTATATTATCAGTAGAAGACTTGTATTGATATATAAATATTTTGAAATACTAGTAAAGGCTTCAACTTCCAAAAAAAAGTCCTCATTCTTCAAAAGAAATTACGCAGCAATTGTTGTTATACGATGCAACAATATCTACAAGACTTAAAAAAAAGTCACTGTAAAAAATAATTAAAATACAAATTGAAGAAATTACTCATCAATTTTGTTCAACTGTCGAGGATGGTATCATTCTTAAATTAACGTCGATATCAATTTTTGCTCTAAAATTGATATCGACGTTAAACTACGAGTGATACCTTCCTTCCCAATAAAATATATCTTATACTACGATAAAATGGCGATTTCATTTCATGCGTATTAAAGACCAGTCCCAGCTGGGTCAGCGTTGAGATTTATCTCCGCAAAATTCCCTGCCCTGCCCACGGTCAGTAGGGGACACCGATGGGCTTGGAAAGGCCGCCGTCCGTCGGATGGGACGTTAAGCCGTGGCCCCGTGTGCGGGAGAGCCGTACCCTATGCACGTTAAAGAACACGCTGGATGGCCTTGACGAGAGGCTACCATCTGTCTCCCAACAGCTGTTCCAGTGGGTCCCCTCCCCCAACATTCTCTGAACCTTCGGGTTCCGTGTGACCTGGCCATTTAGCCCATGGTGTGCATAAAAGTGCCGCTCAGATTTAAAACAACCCAATGTTAAAGAACACGCTGGATGGCCTTGACGGGAGGCTACCAACTGTCTCCCAACAGCTGTTCCAGTGGGTCCCCTCCCCCAACCTTCTCTGAGCCTTCGGGGTCCATGTGACCTGGCCATTTAGCCCCTTGTGTGCAAAAAAAGTGCCGCTCAGAGGTAAAACAACCCAACGTTAAAGAACACGCTGGATAGCCTTGACGGGAGGCTACCATCTGTCTCCCAACAGCTGTTCCAGTGGGTCCCCTCCCCCAACCTTCTCTGAGCCTTCGGGGTCCGTGTGACCTGGTCATTTAGCCCATGGTGGGCAAAAAAGTGCCGCTCAGAGGTAAAACAACCCAACCCATTAATCACTAGGCCATCTCTTGTCCCTTTGAAATCAAAATTTTAGTTTTTCAGTAATCCAAATGAAATCACATTTTCAACCGATCATCTTTCTAATCAACTTCTTTTAAAGAATTATCTTCCCCGACTGTAATTAAGCCTATAATTCGCACATAATATAAATTCTGCACATAAATCTGAAAATATCTTCACGTATATGAACCAGAGGATCAGAGTACACTGAACAAGCTTACTAACACCATTCGATCCCTAACTGACGCAAAATGCAGTCTAGAGTTAAATTTCTCGCAATCCTTCATTTTAACAATTCTTATCAATGAACGTCACATGCTGTCAAGATTACTAAAAGGGCCAACTTTAATGGACATAAATACTATTTGGCATATTTCCCATTACTTTGAATGAATTCTATATAAATAGGTTCAAGTTTGATGAAAATATTTGGAGCTATTTTATTGAATCGCTAAGCACCCTTAATTATTGAGCCAAAAGGTTCACATTCGAAAGATCACAAAAATCACTAAAGACAAAATTTCGACTCAGTCGTCGAGTTGAAGGATTACCGAAACTTACTTCTAAACGAAAGTCACCAAATATTTTTTAGATTATCAAAAGCCTTCTCCATATGAGGTAGTAGAAAAATGGTTCAACTGTACAATGTCCGATGGATTCCAAATCACTATTCTATTCCGACTCCCTTGGGGTGCTTGTGACCTGGCCATTTAGGCATGCACACATTATCCTACACACAAAAATGTCGCTAAGAGGTAAAACGTCTCAACTCATGACGATCACCGATTTCCCAATAGTAAAGCTATTCTGAGCCTAATGGAACAACTTGAGAGTTCTTCGACTTTTTCAGGAGTGGTTGTCACATTTTCATCCACGATTAATGCGCGTACATTAAGAAAAAAAAGTGCCGTTTGAGAGGGAGTTGAATCACAGCACGTGACAGAATAGAAGCTGTTGATCCAAACTGGCGGCTTCGTCTTAAAATATTAGCTTTTTTTGCTGTCTGTGAAAACACTAATGGTTTTGTATAGTTAAAAACTCAACGTGCCTACTTAAGCGAGTTTTGAAAAAATAAAGGTAAAATCTAATTGTGATGAAAGAATTAATATATTTTACACAAACACTTGCTCGAAATCAGCATTGGACTTGAAAGGAATTTAAAAGGTTGCTTTATAAATTTTCATCGGTGTAGTTTTAGATATTTTAGTATATAATTTGGACATGGCAGGTTTTTTTTTATTTTTTTTTTCGCTTTGATGGACGTAAGAGAGTTGAAACTAACTTTAACTAATCACGAATTTCTCATTCGTGATTAGTACAAGTTTTTCTTTTCTTTAAACTTATTCGACCTGTCTATTTGAGTTTCACTACATTTCTCCCTCTTGAATTTTAACAACTTACACTTTCGGCATCTTTTCGGTGTACCTTACAAATTCTCACTCTGGTCTTAACTCATTTTTTTATTCAAAAAAGTGTACAGGTTGAAATAGCCAAAACCAAAGCGTCTTCGGCAAGTGATAATCTTCGTTTGGTAAACTTTCTGGAAAGAAGAAGTAATGGATGGCTGCTAAAAGAGTACTGTCATGCCTGTAAAAATAAAAAAAATATCAATAAATGCATTTTTAGAGCAAAAATCAGACAGTCCAAGGATCTTACCGGACATAGTTTGGGTTGATTTTCCTCTCAAATGGCACTTCTTTTGCACACTATGGGCTAAATGGCCAGGTTACAAGGACCCCAAATGCTCAAAGGAGGTTGTGGAAGGGGATACACTGGAGACCTATTAGGAATCTGATAGTAGCTTCTGGTCAAGTCCATGCAGTGTGTTCTTTAACGTGCACATGGTATGGCTCTCCCACACACGGGGCGCTGTTTAACATCCATTTGCAAGCCCAATGTCTCCTCACTGAGGATAGCGGAGATAAAATCTCAACGCTTGCCCAGGTGGGACTCGAACCTGGGAACTGCAGATCACGAGCCTGAAGCACTATCAGATGAGCAAACGGGAAACGAGCCAAAAAAAAAAGTTTCCTTTTTTTTTTTTGCACATATTAGGTTAAATGACCAGTTCATCATAAGAGCCCCAAGGTTCTAGAAATGGATAAGGTAAGAAGATACACTAGAGAGCTATTATAAGAAGATTGAACTTCCTTGATGGGAAGCTTCGGTCTGTTTTAAAAGCTTGGCTCTCCTGCACACGGAACTATGGCTAAACTCTTATCCGATGGACGGAATTGAGAGCTAACGAATGAGCTTCTTCTGCTCCACAACAAAAAATGGAAGCGATATGTAAAATGTTTTCTTTTTTTTCTCTTCTCCTTAATAAAAAACTAAAGCAGATCTTCGAGAGAGATGAAGAAGAATCTTAAGATAATAGCAAAAGATAGAGAACAAAAAATGAATAAAGAAGAGTTATTTGAAGATGGTAGCTGACGTCTGAATAGTCGTTATTCAGTAACGACCTTTCGAAAATCTGTTCTCAAAAGAAATGTAAGTTTCAATTTATCGCGATCGATCTGCCAATCTCATTCAAAATAAGAGTTTTTTTTTTTTCTTCTTTTTTGTAAGGATTAAGCTAAAAGCTACCGGAAAGAAAAAGATAAATGAGATCTTTGTTGTGGTTCTGAAAGAGCAGTTATCGTAATATTGCTCTACACAAATAACTCTTCTGCAAGGAAATATCGGTGAAGATGTCAAGATACCAAAGAGAGGACATCTGCTCTTTTTCAAATCGTTCGCGAACCAACTAATGGAAAGTGTCGAAGGCTATAAATATCACAAGGAGAGGAGACATGCGATGTTCTCGAATGAGGTTCTGAAACACGTTTAAAGGATTGAAAAAACAACTTTTTAATATGGAGATAAAATCGGAAATTATTCTGTAAAAAAAGGTTCAAAAATTATCTCATTGGTAATGACTGTTATGAGATCAAAAGGAAAAGTAATTTCTCAGATTGTAGCAAAAATTGTCGTGAAATTGCAAATGAGTTAAACTTTATGATTGACAACTTTTCCAACATTTTTTTGAAGGGCACGTTTGATTTCCAAAACTATTTGAAGCAATCTCTAAATGGTTTTCGAGAAATTGTGGTAGACAAGACGGGAAATTAGAGCACCGCCTAATAAAGACACACCAAATCAACAATTGTACACTGTATCGTGGATAATGCTGAATCTTCAATAATTGATGCTCTACTGATCTACGGACCTGGATTCGAGTCCCGGGTAAGGCATGGACGTTTGTGTCGTTTATTCTGCTGAGGTCTTGCCATCCTCTCAGACCTTCTACTATGGCATATAAACTGACAGGCTCCTGTCAGACCTCTGTGGCAAGCAGCTGCTTGAGGGGGTATTTATTCTATTTATTATTTAAAATATTTCGAAATTAGGAACAGAGAAAATTCATCTAAGTGTCACTGACTTAGTAGAAAAAATATAGCCCAAGTTCACAATTAAACACCAAATGATAAACGCTTTCTTTTCCACTCAAAGTTCTCGTTTAAAAAGTATCTTAACCGATTTCGGTTTCATCGCTTCCTATGAAAAGTAACCGACGATCAAGTCTCATTTTTATGAAAACATTTGGTCGCCTAAGAAGTAGGAAATCCATTCTTTGAACTCAAAGAAGTAAAAAAATATATCGCCTCTTGCAACTATGGGATTCTCGCTTTCAAAAAGAATTAAGTTTTTCATTTCCCAAATTTTGCACTGTTTAAGAGTGGTGGTTCGAACTAAAAGATGATTGGAGGAAATGCAAATAATAATATTTTATTAGTACCTAAGCAACTTAAAAATAATTTCTTATTTATTCCTTTGAATGCAAAATGTTGAGTTTTCTCACCAATTTCGAGAAAAGGGACTGATTATTTCTTTCAGTGTCACATATCTTGACACTCTACCACCGAAATTTCGAATTTCTAAATATGAATAAATCGCACGGAATATTCATTTGAAGTTTAGTATTTTTCACATTAATGGCCTCTAACGACGAAAATTAAAACTGCTCAAGGATTTAAAGTTGTTGGGTTGTTTTACCTCTGAGCGGCACTTTTTTGCACACCATGGGCTAAATGGCCAGGTCACATGGACCCCGAAGGCTCAGAGAAGGTTGGGGGAGGGGACCCACTGGAACAGCTGTTGGGAGACAGATGGTAGCCTCCCGTCAAGGCCATCCAGCGTGTTCTTTAACGTGCACAGGGTATGGCTCTCCCGCACACGGGGCCACGGCTTAACGTCCCATTCGACGGACGGACGGACGTCCTTTCCAAGCCCATCGGTGTCCCCTACTGACCGTGAGCAGGGCGGGGAATTTTCCGGAGATAAATCTGAACGCTGACCCAGCTGGGACTCGAACCTGGGAACTACAGATTACGAGCCTGGCGCGCTACCGACTGAGCCACCCCCGCCCCCACTAGGGGTAAGGAAGCAACTCACTGTTGCCAGGGCAAACCTATTGATTTTCACTCTTATCCAAATTTTAAATATTCTAGTACAAATACACTGTTTGCAACAATCGTTAAAATTTTGAAATTTCAATTTTTTTTTCCGTTTTAGAGGGCGCAATTAAAATTTTGAGGATTTTCAAAAAAAAAGTACGAATCGTCAATATTTTACCTTAAACAATCCAAAAGAATGTTTAATACAGGTCTGAAACAATAGTTGAATGTCTACAGACAGATACAGACGCACAGACCTCTCTCTCTCTCTTTCCATCTCTCCTCCCTCTCTTCTTAGGTCGAAACACAATCGAAATGAGATGAAAACAGTTTAAAAAAGGTGAAAACAACTTTTTTTTGCCCACGTTCCGATATTTCAGAAGTGGACGATAAGGCTTTCCTTCTTGATCATCTTCATCATCCTGATTTGGACATATTACTGAGATGGGGAGATTTTCTATGATATTTAGAAAATTCTACTTATTATATGTTTAAGTTGTTTTTTATGGTGAATGACACAACTAGCGGAGTACGGATCGAATTACATGACCAAGTCTCAACTACCCCTAAGGTTCAGGGCAGAATTGGGAAGGAAACTCACTGGACAGAGACAGATGAACGGATCGTGTCAAAGAGATCAAACGAGATCCGGGTCTCCTGCGGACCTCATTCGATGAATGATGTTCGTTACAAGCTCATAGGTTATATTTTCTGGGAGGATGAGAGTGAACAAATGAAGACAACAATAATGATGATGAATTCTCTATAAGGGCATTAAATGGACAATCTACTTTCGTCCCTCCAAGACAAGTGGGCTGCTTCAGGAGTAATTGCTCCCTCTATACCAATGATTTACAATGGGGATGTTTTAGAAATTAGTAGTAGGAATTTTCTTTAAAAACGTAAAATGGGTCATCGAATACTTCTTAGATTAACATAACTATGCATGTATTATTTGGAGAGAAAAAAAACCTTTCGAAATAGATGATCACAATATTTGTACTACCCATAAAATAAAATAAAAAATAAATACCCCCTCAAGCAGCTGCTTACCACAGAGGTCTGACAGGAGCCTGTCAGTTTATATGCCAAAGTAGAAGATCTGAGAGGATGGTAGGACCTCAGCAGAAAAACGACACATACATCTATGCCTTACCCGGGGCTCGAACCCAGGTCCCTTAGATCAGTAGCCAAGCGCGCTAACCACTCGGCCATACACGGTTAATAATTTTTCAATCAGTTTTACACAGAAAAAAATTTGGTTTCCGTGAAGAAACTAACACTTTCTTAAAAGGGTTGCTAAAAACTGTTGTAAAAATTCTTGGGTTGGGTTGTTTTACCTTTGAGCGACACTTTTTTGCACACCATGGGCTAAATGGCCAGGTCACATGGACCCCGAAGGCTCAGAGAAGGTTGGGGGAGGGGACCCAATGGAACAGCTGTTGGGAGACAGATGGTAGCCTCCCGTCAAGGCCATCCAGCGTGTTCTTTAACGTGCACAGGGTATGGCTCTCCCGCACACGGGACCACGGCTTAACGTCCCATCCGACGGGCGGCGGCCTTTCCAAGCCCATCGGTGTCCCCTACTGACCGTGGGCAGGGCGGGGAATTTTGCGGAGATAAATCTCAACGCTGACCCAGCTGGGACTCGAACCTGGGAACTACAGTTTACGAGCCTGGCGCGCTACCGACTGAGCCACCCCCACCCCAGCAGTTGCTCTGTATCATCATACTGACATCGTATTGCAAAGTGAATTCTTTTCAACGTAGATATACGAAGTCAGAATAAATTACAATGAATAAAAGTCAGACACTTTCACATGTCTGAGTACAATGAAACATCTACGTCAATTCGAATTTTTTTTTTTCTTTCAAAATAACAATGTTTTTTTTTTAGTCACGATAAGTCATATAAAATGAATTCATCAATTATTATGCTTCCTTATTTTCAGAAGCTTTTTAAATTTTAACGCCAACAAGCCCTATCGTAAACGTAGCTCTGCTGGTTTGAAACAACTTAAAAAAAAAACAGAAACGTTGACTTAACCCTCGATGGTACATTCTGAACAATTTAAGTCGTAGGTTGAGTTGTTTTACCTCTTTAAAACATTGTAAAATGAATTTAAAGCTGAAATAATTGTTTTTATAAAACTTAAAAATCTATTTATTAACTTTTAATATCTTCTGATCATCTGCAGATTACTTTTACTTTCAGAATCATTGTAAAAATTTTGTAAAATAATATGTATGTTGAATAAAGACTTAAAACTGAAAGGCGTTGTGATTATCTTCTTTTTTGTACAATGCGTGTGTTTTTTGTACTATGTTCAATAAAAAAACATAGGCATAATGATAGTGAAGAATTAGACAAAATGATTTGCTGCTCTTAAATATATTGAAAGAAAAAAAATTGCACCAAAAATTAACAGTTCTGAGCATGGGCGTCCGCAGAAAATTTTCCAGCCCCCCCCCCCCCTGGAAAATTTTTACAAAATAATTACATCAATATATTTTTATTTAATTATTTAATTTTTTAGGGGTTTTTTTAACAAGTAGATTATAGAATACAGTATTGCATCAATACAAAAACACATACATAATGTATATAAATTACGTTTAAATTGTTACGATTATAATTTTTACTCGATTCTAGGGGATCGAGGGGCGCCTCGATTCCAGGGGCGGGAGCAAGTGGCCCGTTTGCACCCCTCTGCGGACGCCCATGGTTCTGAGATTATCCATCTCTTTTATTGAAATCGAGTTTGCCCAAAATTGACAATTAATGTTAACCGAAATTTCCGTATCATTAGTAAACAGAGAACGAAAATTCGGAATTTCTGCATGATTGATAATATTGACCAAAATAATTAAAATTGGGTAAAGTGACTTTTTGCCGTCCCGTGGCCGAGTGGTTAGCGCGCTTGGCTACTGATCTACGTGACCTGGGTTCGAGCCCCGGGTAAGGCATGGATGTTCGTGTTGTTTTCTGCTGAGGTCCTGCCATCCTCTCAGATCTTCTACTGTGGCATATAAACTGACAGGCTCCTGTCAGACCTCTGTGGCAAGCAGCTGCTTGAGGGGGTATTTATTTATTTTTATTTTTAAAGTGACTTTTAAAAGTACAGTACAAGTTGCTTTGAACAGCATTGTAGTGAGTTGAATTAAACACCTTTAAACAAAAGTTAAAATCACATTTACATTGAAAATCACGCTTTTGAAGGCAGTATTAAAAAGCTTTATCAAAAGGTGAAAAACATATAAATTACTAAACACATTTTTTTCTTTATAGTTCTTTCTTTAATTTTCTGATATTTGTATTGCACAGAAGTTTGCATAACAGTTGGGTTGTTTTAGCTTGAGCGGCCCTTTTTTTGCACACATGGGCCAAATGGCCAGGCCACAAAGACTCCGAGGATTCAAAGAAGGTTGAAAGAAAAAGGGGTTCATTGAACATCTAAGAAACAGATGGTAGCTTCGCATCAAGGCCACCCAGTGTGTTCTTTAACAAACACATGATATGACTATCTCGAACACGGGGCCACGGTTTTACTTCCCATCCGATGGACGGCCGCCTTTCCAAGCCCGTCGGTGTCCCATATTGACCGAGGTCAGGATGGGAGTTTAGTGAGAGAAAAATCTCAATGCTGGTACAGGTGGAACTCGAACCCGGGAACTGCAGATTATGAGCCTGGTACACTACCGACTAAGACAACCATCACACTGTTTTACCTGTGAGTGGCACCTTTTTGCCCACAATGAGCTAAAAGACTAGGTCACATTGACGACAAGGGTTCAGAGAAGGTTGGAGGAAGGGGTTGGGTTGTTTTACCTCTGAGCGGCACGGACGGCCTTTCCAAGCCCATCGGTGTCCCCTACTGACCGTGGGCTTTGTTGGGTTGTTGTTTTACCTCTGAGCGGCACTTTTTTGCACACCATGGGCTAAATGGCCAGGTCACATAGACCCCGAAGGCTCAGAGAAGGTTAGGGGAGGGAACCCACTGGAACAGATGTTGGGAGACAGATGGTAGCCTCCCGTCAAGGCCATCCAGCGTGTTCTTTAACGTGCACAGGGTATGGCTCTCCCGCACACGGGGCCACGGCTTAACGTCCCATCCGACGGAGTCCCAGCTGGGTCAGCGTTGAGATTTATCTCCGCAAAATTCCCCGCTTTTCCCACGGTCAGTAGGGGACACCGATGGGCTTGGAAAGACCGCCGTCCGTCGGATGGGACGTTAAGCCGTGGCCCCGTGTGCGGGAGAGCCATACCCTGTGCACGTTAAAGAACACGCTGGATGGCCTTGACGGGGGGCTACCATCTGTCTCCCAACAGCTGTTCCAGTGGGTCCCCTCCCCCAACTTTCTCTGAGACTTCGGGGTCCATGTGACCTGGCCATTTAGCCCATGGTGTGCAAAAAAGTGCCGCTCAGAGGTAAAACAACCCACATCCCAACCCATCCGACGGACGGACGGCCTTTCCAAGCCCATCGGTGTCCCCTACTGACCGTGGGCAGGGCGGGGAATTTTGCGGAGATAAATCTCAACGCTGACCCAGCTGGGACTCGAACCTGGGAACTACAGATTACGAGCCTGGCGCGCTACCGACTGAGCCACCCTCGCCCCATGGAGGAAGGGGATTCGCCATCCAGTGTGTTCTTTAACGTGCACAGGGTATGACTTTCATAGACACGTTCTGTGTTCAGACTGCATGCACGGTTTAACGCCCCATCCGACGTACGGTGGCCTTTCCAAACCCATCGATATTGACCGCGAACAGTGTGGGAGTTAGCCGAAAGAAATCTCATCCTGTCAACGTCGGGCTTGAACCTGGGAACTACAAATTACGAGCGTGGCAATTTCCAAATGAACCATTCCTAGCCCCTATTTATTATATGAAATTTTTTGTAGAGATTAATACCGCATCCGATTAAAGCTTCTACGAAGTGAAGAATTGAAATAATTGATTACAAAACTGAAGTGTAATTAAAAGTATTAAAGAGTCCATGGAATTATTATGAAATACAATCAAACGTATTAGATAAATTGGAGTGGAATATGTTTTCTTCAGTAAGAAGAAGAGTGGTTATCATAAAACTAGAACATTTACTTAAAACAGAAGAAGACGAAGCAAATGATAAACTTGGTTCTTTTGCAATTAATTACTATGCACTGTATGTATGACCGTCCCGTGGCAGAGTAGTTAGCGCGCTTGGCTACTGATCTAAGAGACCTGGGTTTCAAGCCACGGGTTAAGTCATGGATGTATATGTCGTTTATCTGCTGAGGTCCTGCCATCCTCTCAGACCTTCTGCTATGGCATAAAAACTGACTGGCTCCTGTCAGACCTCTGTGGCAAGCAGCTGCTAGAGGAGGTATTTATTTATTTTATGTACGTATAACTACACTGTTATAGCTCACAATACTTAAATTAAATACAAAGAAGCACTGTGTTTTAAAATAGTCCATGGTTGGGTTGGATGCTTCCATTTCTGAGTGGCAATTTCTGCATACAATGAGCTAAATGGCCAGGTCGTAAGAACCCCAAAGGCTTAGGGTTGGGAGGTTGGATTTGCGTTAGCTTGTGACGCAACTTTTTTGTACACAATGGGTTAAACATCCAGGTCACAAGGGCCCCAAGGTATCAGAGAAGGTTAGGGAAGAGGACCCATTGGTAAATTGTTAAGAGACAAATGGAAGCCTTCCGTCAAGGCCATCCAGTGCGTTTTATAACGTGCACATAAAATGGCTCTCCTGCAAACTGAGACACGGCTTCATGTCTCATCGGATGGACAGTGGCCTTTCCAAGTCCATCAATGGTCATTTTCTAACCGAGGGCAGAGTGGAGGTTAATGGGGATAAATCCCAACACTGGCACAGTTAGGACTCGAACTTGGGACTGAATCAACACCCACCCTAGTTGGGGAGGCAGTGGTGATGGTAGTCGAATCCTTCTTTCATACTATGCTGGAAAACCTGTTGTTCAGGGATAAACAAAACCGACTTTGGACTCGATATTCTAATATTGTGTTCCTTAATATTTTTAATGTCTAAGCCGAATTCTGGAGTGAGGTACCAGAGTCATACAGCGACTGAACACGAAATCTGATCTGCAGTTTTGGAGAGCCATTGCCTGAAGCTTGTCAAAAAGAGCAGAATGAAGAAAACATTAAGAAAAAACTCGTTAAATTTTACGATAATCTTATATTAATGACATATAAACTGAAAGACTCATGTCAGATATCTGTGGCAAGCAGCTGCTTGAGAGGATATTTATTTTTTTATCATTATTTATGAATATTTTCTGTTTCATTTCTATGATTAATGGATATCTTCCATAGGTGAGCAAGAGGAGCAGCTGCTCTTATAATCATGACACATTGATATATACTCCATACCTGCAACAGGTGCACCTTCTACTTGGCTGCAGCTCAATGGTACATACTATATGTGTGCCAAAGAACCATCCTGCATACGTGCAACAGGAGGATATTGTGATGCATGTGTGCAAAAGAACCATCCTGCATATGTACAACAGGAGGATATTATGCTGCACGCGTGCAAAATAACCATCTTGCATATGTGCAACAGGGGGATATTGTGCTACATGTGTGCAAAAGAACCATCCTGCACATGCGCAACAGGAGGATATTATACTACCTGTGTTGGGTTGGGTTGTTTTACCTCTGAGCGGCACTTTTTTTGCACACCATGGGCTAAATGGCCAGGTCACATGGACCCCGAAGGCTCAGAGAAGGTTGGGGGACGGGACCCACTGGAACAGCTGTTGGGAGACAGATGGTAGCCTCCTGTCAAGGCCATCCAGCGTGTTCTTTAACGTGCACAGGTGCTTTAACGTTCAGTAGGGGACACCGATGGGCTTGGAAAGGCCGCCGTCCGTCGGATGGGACGTTAAGCCGTAGCCCCGTGTGCGGGAGAGCCATACCCTGTGCACGGTAAAGAACACCCTGGATGACCTTGACGGGAGGCTACCATCTGTCTCCCAACAACTGTTCCAGTGGGTCCCCTCCCCCAACCTTCTCTGAGCCTTTGGGGTCCATGTGACCTGGCCATTTAACCCACGGTGTGCAAAAAAAGTGCAGCCCAGAGGTAAAACAACCCAACCCAACAGCATTTACTTTATAAAAATCGGAAAAAAAAACATAAAAACTAAGACATCTCAGTATTTCGTGTAACTGAATGTTAATGGGGGAATCGGACTGGGTCTACAGAATCTTTCAATGTTAATAATGGTTATAATGCAACAATAGAAACGTTTTAAAAAGATATTCGTAAGATGTTTTTAATTAAATCATCGCAAAGAAAAACACCTGCCTCTTCACAAGACACTCTTTCATAAATTTATAATCTGCAGATCCCAGGTTCTGGCCCCACCTGTAACTAGCGTTGAAATTGATCTTCGTTAAACTCCCTCCCTATTCTGGGGGAGAAAAAGAGACACCGATAAGCCTGAAAAGGCCGTCTTCCGTCGGAGGAAACCTAAAAACTTGCTATATCGTGTGCACGTTAAAGATTATGCTGAACTGAATGGTCTTGACGGAAGGCAACTGTCTCCTACCAGATGTCCAGTGGGTCCCCTAACTATTTCGGAGTCCTTGTGACCTGGTCATTTAGCCCATTGTGTGCATAAAAGTGCTGCTCAGAGGTGAAAGAATTCAACTGGAGAGCCCTAAGATGTATGAGAAGCGTCCATTGCGCAGTCTCACAGTCTCACCATAAAGTTGCCACTCGCTATTCGCCACTGATGATTTTGTTCAGGTGAGCAAGCTGGTGAACTAAATCAGTTGGGTTATTTTAGCACTGTGCGGCACATTTTTTCACACAATGGGTTAAATGACCAAATGAAAAGAAATCTGGTGAAAAGAATCCATTGAACAGCTGTTAGGAGAGACAGACGGAAGCCTCCAGTTTATGCGATTAAGCGTGTCCTTTAATGTGCACAGGGTATGGCTCTTAAACACATGGCAACCATTGGATGAGACTTACGTCTCATCCAATGGATTGCAGCTTTTTGAAGGCCATCGACGTCCCTTTTCTCACCGAGAGCAGCGGGTGGTTAACGGAGATAAATCTTAACGATGGTACATGTGGGACTCGAACCTGGCGCACAAAATTTCACTTTGCAAACTTCGTGATCTCTACGACTGAAATTCTAACAAATTCCACTTTTTTATGCACACTCAAGCAATGTTTTGAACGTAAAAGTTATTCCTTCTCAGAAACAAAAAAGATATCTTCTTTCACATACTTTTTTTTAATTTGCCGCTTCATTCCAATGCATTTTTTTTTTTTCATTTTAGAATGAATATAATCACTGAATTTTCAAATCAGATTTCTTTCCTTCTACTTAAAAAGTTTATTTCACATCACCGATGGGCTTGGAAAGACCGCCATCCGTCGGATGGGACGTTAAGCCGTGGCCCCGTGTGCGGGAGAGCCATACCTTGTGCACGTTAAAGAACACGCTGGATGGCCTTGACGGGAGGCTACCATCTGTCTCCCAACAGTTGCTCCAGTGGGTCCCCTCCCCCAACCTTCTCTGAGCTTCCGGGGTCCTTGTGACCTGACTATTTAGCCCATGGTGTGCAAAAAAGTGCCGCTCAGAGGTAAAACAACCCAACGTTAAAGAACACGCTGGATGGCCTTGACGGGAGGCTACCATCTGTCTCCCAACAGTTGCTCCAGTGGGTCCCCTCCCCCAACCTTCTCTGAGCTTCCGGGGTCCTTGTGACCTGACTATTTAGCCCATGGTGTGCAAAAAAGTGCCGCTCAGAGGTAAAACAACCCAACGTTAAAGAACACGCTGGATGGCCTTGACGGGAGGCTACCATCTGTCTCCCAACAGCTGCTCCAGTGGGTCCCCTCCCCCAACCTTCTCTGAGCCTTCGGGGTCCTTGTGACCTGGCCATTTAGCCCATTGTGTGCAAAAAAGTGCCGCTCAGAGGTAAAACAACCCAACATTAAAGAACACGCTGGATGGCCTTGACGGGAGGCTACCATCTGTCTCCCAACAGCTGCTCCAGTGGGTCCCCTCCCCCAACCTTCTCTGAGCCTTCGGGGTCATTATGACCTGGACATTTAGCCCATGGTGTGCAAAAAACTGCCGCTCAGAGGTAAAACAACCCAACTCACATCATCAATAATGCATTAATGTTTGCCCATATTCCTACTATTCTTATCAAATCCTGGATTTTATCCGCGTCAAAATTAATTTCTTATCCGCCGAGAACTTTTGAATGCGGATATCAACATTTGGGAAGGACTCTAGGCTATATGGGTTCGAATCCCAGATTGAAGGATAGATGGTTCTTTTCTGACAAACGTTGTCTTTGCACTGAAGTGTCACCTCACAGATTCTTCTGGCTAATTCGTGAAGTATTATAATGGTCCCCGTCCCATGGTCGAGTGGTTAGCGCGCTTGGCTACTGATCTAAGGGACCTGGATTCGAGCCCCGGGTAAGGCATGGCTATGTGTGTCGATTTTCTGCTGAGGTCCTGCCATCCTCTCAGATCTTCTACTATGGCACATAAACTGACAGGCTCCTGTCAGACCTCTGTGGCAAGCAGCTGCTTCAGGGGGTATTTATTATTATTTTATTTATAATGGTATGCTGATATGATATCTCTGTGGCAGTTGTGTCTCATTTAAGATTGTATACTCCTGTACTATTTTGATGAAATAACAGAAATGTTTATTCTGCAGAAATTAACTCGCAAATGCTTATTCATTTCAAAATTTCTCCAATTATCACCCGGGTTATATTATTATATTCATTTCTGACTCGATTAGAGATAGTTCTGGTTAGAGCGATTTCATTTCGGACTGGAAGTTTGCACCAAATATTAATATTTGTCAACGATTTAAAAAAAAATTATTTCGTATAAGTTGAAAATTTTAATCCAAGTTTCTAATATTTTGTTTAATTTTACTGAATTTAAACTGCATTTTCCTACTTTTAAAAAAAGCAATCATTTATTAAAAAAGTAAATAAATATCCCCTCAAGCAGCTGCTTGCCACAGAGGTCTGACAGGAGCCTGTCAGTTTATATGCCATAGTAGAAGGTCTGTGAGGATGGCAGGACCTCAGCAGAAAAACGACACACACATACATCCATGCCTTACCCGGGGCTCGAACCCAGGTCCCTTAGATCAGTAGCCAAGCGCGCTAACCACTCGGCCATGAAGAGTTAAAATATTCTAAACGTGTTTTTTTTGGTTATTAAAAATTCGGGCTGAGCAGTTTCATTAAAGCGACCTGCCAACCAAAACTACATTTCGCAATTTCTCTTTTTGATATTTTTTGGGATAATGAGGAAATTTTTTTTGTTGTTTGTTGTTACGTGCCTCATCTTTATTTCTTACTTCCTCCAATAATCTTATTTACCAATTGTATCGAACAATTCAGTTCTATAATTCAATCTTTTAATGACCTGAGATTTTTTTTAACAAACAGCTACTACGTAAACAATCCCGAAATCGGCACAAAACAAATGAATGCATTCCCCCACCCCACCCCAAAAAAACAGAGAAAAAAAAAAATCACTCAGTTTTTGAAGCAATGAAAACTTTTTCTCTTGCAATCTATTGCAATGGCCCAGCATCAGATGCAACTATTGAAACTTAGATCAGATGTTTAGGTATGCCACATTTTGCTGCCAGTTCTCCCCCAAACGCCGTTCAGTTGGCGAGGGCAGAGGCAAATCGTAGCGAATCGGCTCCCCTCTTTTCAATCTCCCCGTCATTCACCATGTTCATGCCGTCCGCCGAGATCACGGGCCCACCCACATCGCCAGCGCTTATTGGCCGTCGGATTTTTGACGTGTCTGTGACGTAGAGCAAAGAAGGGGCCAATGAGCGAGCCGGAGTCAACAGCCGCCAGCAACACGTACAAGAGGTAGCAGCACGAGCCGGCGGCCCATTGTTGCAACCGCCATGGCGGGGGTGCGTGCGGGGGTGCGCGCTAGGCGCCCGCTCCGGCTCGCGGGGCCACGCGTGCACCGTGGCATGCGCATGCTGATACGGCCACGGAGCACAACACAAATAAAAGGAGAAAAAAATGTCAATTACAAAAATTACTTACTAATTTTTTTGTATTTTAAAGAGGCGAAAAATAATATTTTAAGTGTTTCCGTTTGATATTTCGGTCATTTGAGAGTTTGATGCTTGGGAATAATATATATATCCCGCTTCCAGTTAATCTCTGTCTGTTCGTTTTGAGCAGTTCTGTAGCTTTCGCAATTAAATAAAATGTATGAATTTGTAAAAAAAAAAACTGGAGATACCGATCGATGTTTATAAAATTGTCATTTTTCGTTTTCGATAAGCCGGAAATTAATCTCTTAACCAGAATGCACTCGTTGCCATTTTAGCTGCTTTATTTTTACCGAATTTGCGTCGGACTCTTTCAGTACGGACTCTTGGCAAAGAAGAAGTTGACGAAACTCAGCTAAAGAAAGAGCCAGCGACAACGCAAGCGCCGGATCTAAAGAAAGAGCGGCTGGGAGGTAAATCCTCAAAAGAGAGTCTTTTTCTCTTAAACTGAGCAACAAACATCGATAAGAAGCAAGCCAGAATTGCTTCTATGCTAGACAGCGTGTCGCAGGCTAATGCTAAAGGTTAGTGTTACAAAGCAGAAGTCACTGAGAGAAGAGCCGTCGCAAGGGAGAGCCTCAGTGGATAGCGGAGGAAGAGGGGGAGAGAGAGAGAGAAGGGGGGAGGGAGCGCGAGAGGCAGGGGATGGGGAGCGCGAGAGGCATTACGTAACGCAAGCATCTCCTTAGCATAGCGATGCAGGCGCGCCTCTGTCCGCGGGGCTCCGGGGTGCCAATCAAGTGGCGGAGGGTTGACCTTTGGTCGACGTAGCATCCGTGACCACTCCTCTGCGGCCATGACGCTGGTTGGTGGCGCGTCGCCGAGCCCCGGCCGGCAGTGTCGTTAGCCGAGCCCACCCGACGGAGGGAGCAGCCGCGTCTGTCGCTTCCTTGAGTTGCCCCTCGGTGCCGGTCGCCAGTCGGAGACCGGGAGAGACCTCGTGCGCGCGTGGTGAGCGCGTGTGTGTGCGTGTGTGGTGGTCAGGCTCGCAGAGCGCGAGGAGAGAACGCGGCTTCAACCCAGCCACTCACGCACTGCTGCTAGCAGACGCGGGTTTTCGGGAGACCGTGTGTGCGTGCGTGTCTCTCTATGACGACTGATGCTCTCGGGGTGTGTGCGTGCGCGCGTGGAGGAGGCGTGGAACCGGGTCCGCGTCGCGAGCTCAACTCCTGCTGCTGTGGAAGACGCCGCCTTGAAATTTTGACCACTATCAACATCGCCTTCTTCCTTCTAGAGCTTGACGACTTGATTTCGGCGATCTGACTCACCAGGCCTCTAATAACACTACTCGGATTGTCACGTGGTTTCTGGTTTTACCTGAGAAGTTGACTTTGTGCTGAAAGTGGAATTGGGGTTAAAGGTCATGACTCCGTAGTTTTAGGAAGATTCTTCATTTTCTTTTTTGTGGGGGGCGATTTACCTGACGGAATGAATTTATGCTTCGACGTGACCTTGAGCGACCTTGTAGCAGAGATCCTCGTCCGACGACAGCGATCTGGTCTGCTCCCTGCCAGTCATCCTCTTTGACGTCTTTAAATTGCCAGACTGCTACCAAAGAATTTATTGCACTGATCCCAGCGCATTCTGTTTCTCGGTTGATCTGTGATGTTCCGATCGTCGCTTCGTAAACGTAACAAGAGCGATTCTCAGAGGTGTGTTCTGAAGTAAAATAAACAGAAAGAAGTCCATCATCATCACTATCTCCTCCTGCCTCTTAACATCAACCGACAGCTTCGTCCATAACCACGTGACCCGGCTTGCAAATTTCCTGACGTTCACTGAACTGTTGTTAGCTAACGTAACTCGAGTAAGTTATCATCCAATTTTCCCGGCATCCCTTTTTCTTCACGCCGTTCTTTTTTTTTTCCGGAAGTGCTACACTCCTTGGACTATATGACTGCAAATGTGAGTCGTCTCCTATTCATTTCTTACTTTTAAACTCTGACTAAGAAAAAAAAAATTACCTTTAAAAATCTTTAAATGGAACTTAGAAGGAAAAAGTTTATTTCTGTCATGAAAGAAATGTCTGGCTATGCAAGGAACATGAAATAATTCGCCACGGTTTAAAGGGGGAGAAATGGTCGTTAAATTGAACTCAGAAGACAGCAATACGAACGCAATGCCACGATAAAATAGGCCTATTTCAGCGAGAGTGGTAGATCTAACAAGAGCTGAGAAAGATATGAATTAACGGACTCACGATCATGAACCTCAAGAGCTGGCTAGCAGAGATACTAAGGATGCTGAATAGACCAACGATCCCCAATCATGTCGAGAAATAACTCTTCCAAAGCATCATCGTAAACACACAGAAATGGTCATCATCAGACGACGAAGTTAGGCCTAACGCGGCGACCGTCAGCGAAGAGCATTTTCCTCGTGCTCCTGAATCGTCATCCAATCAAGAAAACGCGCCTCTCCCTGGCAGTTGTTATTGTGCTGATCACTTCCCCTCCCCCCTTGCACTGACCGACAGCACCTCGAGATATGCAAATGAGGCAACTGGCACGACGACTCTTCTTCCAGTGACAAACCGAGGCAGGTGTGCTCCGCCGCTCCCCTGGCCTCTGCCGGACTTCCCAGCATGCCCCGCGAGCGGCCATGATAGCTGCTCGGCTCTTTCCACACAGCTACCAAGATGTGAAAGTGACCGCCAACTGTAGCCCGCGGGAATTTTTTTTTTAAAAATTACTCACTTGATGCCATGTCTCGAAGGAAACAGGAAAATCCCCAGCCAAGAAAGAGATTGATAAGTAGTAAGTACCGTCATTATTTCATCTCTGTTTATTTGGATGAGCACCGAGACCGGTTTGGTATCGAGATCGTTGCCAGTGTCAACCGATGGTTGCGCTGCTGTGGTCAAGGTATCCGCGGTCCAGTCTCGATGTCGTGTCGCTCTTTTTTTATGCATTTTTTTGTCTCTCTTTCTCTCTAGTATGGTACGTAGCCTCATATGTTCAGAGCTCATCCCGAAATTCAGAAGTCGCCTCGCAACGACTCGCTAAAATTGTCTAGGGTTGACAAACGCTTGCCGAGAGAGTAGAAAATGGGAAAGGGCCATGTGATCTTCTCCGGGAGTTTGTATACAAAACGTTCGAGTTTGTTTTCATCACTTTGGATTCATTCTCCTTCTTCTTCTTGAGTAGAATAAAAAAAAGAAGTTTTCAGTTACAAATCGTGTATTCTGAGGTTTATTTACTGGCAGCGGCCAGAAAATGTTTCGCAACGGACTCAAAAGAATGAATTTCGTACAACATCAAATGTACGAAGGATTCTGTTTTGTTTAGTGACGATAGCCGGTTACCGCGAGTGGTTGTAGCTCTTCAGCCGACAGGGTCTGCTGAACGTGCCGCAGAGGATAAGAGTGATATGCCGCACTCGGCGCGCTGTCCACGCGTTTCTCGCTCGCAGTATGCAAAATAGGCGCAGTTTTGGGATGCCGATTTTGGATAAAATGATGGAAAATGGACGGTCGCCTTGCTTTTTGTGGATTCTTTAACATTCATTTTATTTCAGCTCACACATAATTTAAATATGATTCTCAAGTAATAAAGATTGAATTATACACAATAACAATAAATTATTTGTTACTATGAGATTAATAAAAATGAATATACAGATTATTTTAATAGCGTAAATAGCAAGTTAAAAATATGCAAATTATTTGAGGTCTTATAACTTCAAAAATTGCAAGTAATTATGACAGATGGTATTATTTTAAATTTTAATAATTGCAAGTTAAGGTCTTTTTTTAGTGATAGTTAAGAAAATTTAAGCATGTCATTTAACCAGTAATATTTAGTATCCATATTATTAGAAATTAAAGCGTCATAACATTTGTTTAAGTCATTCAAAACTATGATCCACAAGCTAATATTTTTAAGCGATGAAGTATGAAAAATTTTATGAAATTACCGATTGCATGTATCGAAAATCTTATCAGGAATTATTTTATATTTTCTTCATGTGCAATATATATATATATACCTTTATATATATTTAGTGTGCTCAATACCTCATAAAATTGGCATTGTTAGTCTAAAAATTTTAAAAAATTTGACAGATTTCTAAATAATATTTTTTTATTTCAAAATATTATAATACCAAAATATTTTGCCTTGAAATTATTGAAGACTATCTAAAAAATATTTTTAATATTTTATAAGGTTTCATTTGGTGATTAAAACCATAAAAGAAAATATTAAAAAAATTTACACTTCACACAAAATGGTGCAGGTGAAAAACTATGTGGATTTAATCATTACCTGTTTTGTAACGAGTTGAAAGACCATTTTAATCACTTCGAATGATGTAGCCAATAGCGTAAGAGTTTATAAAATCACACATAACAGTTTAAACTAAATATAAATTAATTTTGCTTTATAAATTAATTTGCTTTTGTGTTCAAAATTGGAGACTGATCGCAACTGAATACCGAAGAAAATAACCCTAGAGGGAATATTGTTATTGGCCCAAAATCCTGTAACAGATGACAAAATACAACTTTTAAGTGTCTGTAGTTTTATTTTTCTACATAAAATAAACATTAACTAATCACTGATCTAAGGGACCTGGGTTCGAGCCCCGGGTAAGGCATGGATGTGTGTGTGTTGTTTTTCTGCTGAGGTCCTGCCATCCTCACAGACCTTCTACTATGGCATATAAACTGACAGGCTCCTGTCAGACCTCTGTGGCAAGCAGCTGCTTGAGGGGGTATTTATTTTTTTTTTATCACAATTAATTTCAATGCAAATAAGCATTTATCTGGATAACCTAACGGAGAGCAACAAACAATCTTTAATAACAAGAATCTGAATTGTAAAAAAATGAAAGGAAATTAATAATGGTGAATAAAACACAAAAATATTCGTTTTGTGAGAAAAAAAAATAAGTTTTTGTCGATGAGTGGAATTCGAACCCAAGCCTCCCAGTTAGTTACATGCCAGTACGATTTCACCTTAGAATGGTTGCTTTACATAATTTTTTTTTACAAAAGAACCCTATTGTACTTACCTTGTTAAATGGCATAAAACATTAATGTAATATCCTGAAATGTGTAATAACTTTATAAAATGACCAGTTTATGTGAACACTGATGTAAATCTGTGAATAATTAAATGACATTATTTTTCTACCATGTCACTCGCTAACCCAACACCACACAGTTCAAACCTAGTTAATTCTTAAAGGCATTCTTTCTTTTGATCACGTAGGCTGTTTATAGTCAATAAATTCCCTGCGATGTTGATATATATATATACGTTATATATATATATAACGTGGCAAATAACTCCTTTCTTGGTTTGCTGTAACAATTTCTTTTTAAAAACCTCATCAAGAGTTTTGACAAAATTTCGGAAGAAAAATAATTCAAATAAATATTGTTGTTTTGGGGCGAGGCATGGTATCACTGTCTGTTCAATCGTCATAGATATTTCCATTTAATTAGTTCTAAATAATATTAGAAATACAAGGACATATGATCCTTGTATACTTTTATGAATTCTGAAATTTATAGATGTGCACAATGTTATATTATCGATAAATTTAGAATCTGGGAAAATAATTTAAACTTTCTGCCTTTATGTCCACTATATTAGCTATTTGTTGACATAGACTTATTAACGTTATAATCTTTTGTTGATACGTCTATCAAAATCACGTAAATTCAACGGCTAAATATCTCTGTACTACTATGTATCTGCATAAATCTCAAAATCGGCTTTTAATAATTTCCATTATACACATAAGGGTACATTTTGTATACGAGTTAAATTTGAATCGACAGCAAATAAATTTTGACTCATTAAAATAAATTTCAACTCATTAAATCTCAAAATTTGGTCGGTAACTGCTGGGAAATAAACCTTATTATGAAACAGAGAGAGGTTTCCTATTTTGCTTCATTTCTGCAATCTGTACCAATTGGTTTGATTATTCTCGGCAACAACAAAAGCGTGAAACATGAAGATCAATATTTAAAAGAAAATAATCATCTCCAAGAGAATTCTAAAGAGAGTTTTAACTGTAAACTTCCCAAGGAACCTTTTTAAGTTCTTGAGGCCTGTTGTCATTTTACGCGATGATTTGTTGAAATGCTGACTTAATAAAAAAAATTAATCAATGTTTAAATAAATTAAACTAGAAAAAATCTTTTGTCTTAAATGCTAATGCATATAAGTGATGCGGAATATAAAAGAAAAAACTTCGATAAAACATGTGTTCGAAAACTTTTAAGAAGTAATCTCGAGCTGATGTATCTCCATTGAAACTTTTATTCTGTAGATAACATAAAAGTAATCCCTTTTTCACCCTTTTTATCGTCTATCAAAATCATATGAATTCATTTAACTAATATCTGCGTACCCACATGTATCTTCATAAACCGAAAATAGGTTTTCAATAATTTCCATATAAGGACACGTTTTGCAATAGAGTTAAAATGTGCATGTTATGTGAAAACGACAGAATATCGTCATATAGCATTTGAATAAATCTGACCCTATTAAAACGTTCCATTTAATAAATTAGCTTCCAAGTCTCTAACAGAATCTTTCATATTTTAAATATACATTTTTTTTTATAATTACTTCAGATACATGTTCTTGTTTTTTGTTCCACTATGACCTCAAAGATATTTAATGACTCAATGTGCAAATTTGGTTCATATACAACTATTGAAAGCAATTATTGGGAAAACTTCATCCTCCAATAATTTCCTGTGTACTTTTTTCCCCATTTCTATTCATCTGAAAATAAGGGCGAACCAAATGCATCAAAGTCTTATCGAAACACAAAAATTTCAAACACCATGTGCAAATTGTAACTCCAAATGAGGAACTTGAAAGAAGAAATAATATAAACGAGCAATTTCTTGAAGTTATAATTCTCTCGTTAACTGCAACAACTGATTTAAAGAACAATCAGATACGTCACAAATATCCATAAATGAAAAATTATCGGTTGGCGTTTTTTAAATGTATAAATAAAATAATGTAAAAATTATGGAAAAAGAATTATAAGCTCCTCTTGACTCGTTAACTTTTAATTTTAATTTATTTGGAAGCAATTTGCTTAATCTGAATAAGGTTTATATATATATGTTTGTTTTCATTTAAATATAAGTTTTTGATAGTAGAATGATATTTTTATCGTCCACTGAAGCAAAAGTACACGAATTTTGCAGAGCATTAAAAAAATATTATGATTACTAAAAAACAATGAAACTAAATAAATTAAAATAAAATTTAAATAATAATATAAGGCCAAAAAAGGTCATATCAAATTTCCAAATGAAATTAGCTCTCTTGTTAACACACTTGTCATTCAGGATACCAACAAATAAATAAATAAAAAATAAATACCCCCTCAAACAACTGCTTGCCACAGAGGTCTGACAGGAGCCTGTCAGTTTATATGCCATAGTAGAAGGTCTGTGAGGATGGCAGGACTTCAGCAGAAAAACAACACACACATTCGATTTTTAAAAAAATGCTTTTATAACTTTGGGTATTTCCCTTAAACTTAAATATAGTGAAAAACATTCTACAAGTTTAGCTCGCTTTTCCTATAATAAGAACTGCTCAAATATCTATTTTTATCAATTATTTATTTGTACAAATATGGAAGAAAATTGCTCAAATCGTATCAAATAAACTGAAATTGTTGAATATCCCTAATATCAGTCAGAGAAAACTGATCACAAAAAATATAGTGTTATTTTTATTGCGTTTCACATTAGATACACTGTGTTGAGAATATGACTAAGCTTCTCTCACCGTTTTGAATAGAGAAATGATTCAAGGCATAAAAGGTTCAAGAAAGTTATTTTCCATCAGATGTCTTATCGTATCACTTTTATGAATATTTTAAGTAGGATAATCCGGTGTATACTCCTATGTAGAGTTGAACGTATAATACAAATGCTGATGGGAGTTAATTTTTCATAGAAAACCAGAAAAAGAAGGCAAAAACCAAAAAAAAAATCTAAATCTGTTTCTAATATACTGACACAGAGAAACTATTCAAGTTAAGAACATAAACATTTGGAGAGTTTATATCTGTCTCCATTTGACCTAATATACGCAATGTTTAGTGTTGATTTTGAATAATAATTATTATTAAACAAGTTAAAATAGTGTCTTTAAAAACCTCTGTTATTTTAAATATTTAATTTATTCGTTAATTTCAAAAAGAAAAACGTTAAATCATATTATTTAATCCATCATATATTTATTTCCCCACTTTCTTATTACAACGGACGAGCACTGATCACAAAAACATATTGTGTTTGTTTATTACATTTTATATTGGATGTTTTGCAATAATATTTTTTTTAATAACAAATATTTTCTTAATTGATGATCGAGAGGAAAATAAGTTTAAAAAAATATTTATAGCTAATATTTGAAATTTTTCAGATTTTTTTTTTTCGTGGATTAGCATTTTTAAGCAATGAAAAAAAAAACATGATTAACTGCAACCTTATCACACAACTGGGGATGTGCAAAATGCCCTATTTGTTTTTATCTGCTGCTTTGATCAGTTGATTACAGAAACTGATTTTATGTGAAATCTTCAAAATGATTGCAAACACGAAGATCTACCACATCATCCAGTTCCAGAACAATATAAATTTATGAGTACAGTAATAGTGTAGTCAAAAGGTAGAATAATTGGCACCTAACCAAATGGGTGTTACACTCAATTAGAAGTAAGATCATGATCATTTCTTTCACTTTTTTATTTGACGAAGGTCAAGTATTTCAAATTAAAAAATGCTTAGCCGTCCTGTGGCCGAGTGGTTAGCACGCTTGGCTACTGATCTAAGGGACCTGGGTTCGAGTCCCGGATTAGGCATGGATGTGTGTGTCGTTTTTCTGCTGAGGTCCTGCCATCCTCTCAGATCTCCTACTGTGGCATATAAACTGACAGGCTCCTGTCAGACCTCTGTGACAAGCAGCTGCTTGAGGGGGTATTTATTATTTTTAAGCCAAATAAAAAATATAGGAAACGACATCTCTACATTTTTTGCTTCGTTTTTATGCTGGAATGCATTCTGAAAAAAAAGGGAAAAAAAACTAAATTTGGATATGTAAACACGACCTTGTTATTTACAATGCAAATCTGATTATGGTATATAAACAAAATCCTGAAGGACTTAAAAATCTCAAGAATGAAATATATCCTTTATTTCGTTTACAAGTAGATATCAAATTCAACCTGCGAAAAAGTTCCCAGTAGTGAACAGTTTTTTTTCTTCTTTTTAGTTTCGCTTCAATAATGATACCAATTGCATTTCTTCCTATTATTTCGTCATTCCTTTAATAAGCACTTTATTGTTCTTTTTTTCGTAACGTATAAGCATTAACAAAAGATATCTGGAATCGACGAATTCCATAAAACAATTCGATTTATTTTATTCAATCCTCAACTCAGTGCATTAACATTATTTAACATGAATAACAATACATACATATCTAAGTAGCATAAATAACAATTAGCAATTAATTGAAGTTTTAACATTTCAATATTCTCATTCAACATCCTTGTAACTTCTATTCCACATGAAACCGCCCTTTAATAAATTACAATTAATTTGCTTAATGATTTAATTTGGCAATGTAAAAAATTGTAATTAATATTAACAATGTAAAAATTGTAATTAAAATTGGAAATGTACTAAAATTCAAATATAAAAAAAAATTCAACGTTGAATTTTGTCCTTTTCTTTCAATAGAACAGATAAAGTATTGTTGACTAAGAGTACATAGGGGAATGCACGTGGTTTATAGCAAAACAAGAATCTTGGCAGGTTCAATGAAATCTTTAGATGCGTTTTTATGTGGTCCAAACATTTTAAACATTACCCCTCGAATAATAATACGAATTAGCATAAAATCGGAATTATCCCTCGAGCAGTTGTTGCCACAGAGGTCTGACAGGAGATTGTCAGTATAATACACCAAAGGAAAGATCTGTGAGGAAGGCGAGACCTCAACAGAGAGAGAGCACATGGAAAAAATAATCCATGCTTTGTCCAGGACTCGAACCAGGGTCCCTTTGATCAGTAGCCAAGCACTAGGAGCATTAGTTAATAAAACAGAATGGAAGAAATAATAATACGAATTAGCATAATATCGAAATTACTTTTTTATTATTAATATGTATGGGTGCAAAATTTAAGAGAACTTAAGGTTCAAGTAGAATATAAATATTAAAAAGAAAGCATAAATCGTTTTCGAAACTGTTATGCAATCTAAATGGGATAATTTTATTTACTTTATGTAGATAGTTGGTTATACATCACCAGCACCATTTTTTATTTGGTCTTATTTTTTGCTTTTTATTCAGTCTTTATTGCTCTGAACTCAAAGGTTAAAAAATGCAGTACTATTTTTTTGAGGAAATGAGACTGGTCATTGTAACAGCTGTCTTTTTTTGTGTTCTTTATTTTTTTCATTTGATTCTGTTTTTAAAAATGTAATCTATTTTGTTTAAATGAACACATCAAGTATTATCACATAGAGTATTCTAATCAAAACTGTTGCTTTTTAACAAATACTTACTTTAACATATTGTTTAAACCCACATGAGAGTATTTTGAACTCTTCTGGACTTCTCGGTATTCCCAAAAGTTTTGACGTATGTTTGTTTGGAAAAGAAGACATGTATAATATAACTTTACATGAAACGTATAACATGTATATAAAATGGGAATTAATATTACTTAGGAGCACATTGTTTTTGAACAAACGTCTTTTTTAAGAATCCACTTCTGAACTGTCTGATGGTGGTTTTGCTGCCATAGAATTTCACCTATGAATTAAATATTTGATTCTAGGAAAACAGATAAAATTATCTTCATAAATAACTGAGGCACTTTTCTTGCTTAGTAAAATTGTTGAGCACTTGTTTTAGAAATTCTTTCGCTATTTGTTTTTAATGAGATTAAACTAAGAAAGCTTACTTTGAAAGAATAAACAATATTTTAAAATTTTACTTTTTAAATTGTTAGGAATGAAATGTATATTCATCATTAGCATCTGAAAAACTGTAATTCAAAAATGATTACATACATAAAATCACAATGTAATCCCTATTTAAAAGACAATGTTATTTCACCCATTCATTACGTTACTATAAGTTTTATATTTCAATTGCTTACAGAATTGCAGTAATAACACTATTCATGTTACTACAGTATGAATTATACGTGTAATGTACATTGAGGTGACTTCTGCAATCCATATAACTAAATGATGCGCTTTTAATGTGTCTTTTAATGTTAATAAGTTTCACCTATGATTATTGCCAGGTTTATTTATATTCTGATGATTTTTATAACCATATCCTCAAGCAGAACTAATTCTTCGCAAATCAAAACTCTCCGAAGAGTCATATGAAAAGAAACAACGCTATATTAAAATAGCAAATCCAATATATTCCTGTAACTAGTAGTGTACCTAGAAAATTCCAATTGCGTAGTGGTAGTGTGGGTGGGTGGGTGGGTCTATTGGATGGTTGATATATTTGGGATATAATTTATTCCATTCCAGGGGTTTATGGTAAAGTCAATATAAAAGTAATTTTGCAGACCAGCTTAAATGTTCAAGTGGCTTGCTTAACCCTCCCCTGTGGTACGCCACTACCTGTAACAGTTTTTGGCATATTATATAATAATTTTAAATTTGAATGATTTTTAAATTTACATTTGTTTTGTGGTACTACTACATCCTTATGATTCGTAAATATAATGAGCATGAAAAGATGACGTACAGTTTATTTCTAAAGCAAAAATTTAGATTACTGATTTATCCTAATAATTTTTATTTTATGTCAGTGGGGGGAGAGGCGGAGAGCAAAAGTATGGATTCCGAATTGTGAAAATATATAAAATGAAACGTGTCGAACAGTAACTATGTTTTGTGTTTTTATTTTACACATCCCAAGACGTGGAAAAGAAAAACAAGATATATTTTTCAAAATTATCATCGAAATATATATTACTGACATTCTGAAATCGAAGCCAACGAATATTCAGCAAATCGATTAAAATTAATCATTATGCCTTTATGACGATTATTAAGACAAACCGATATTAAATCTTACATCTGAGTAGCTATCGATATGTTCAGATAATTTCAGGGTCTTTGTTGGATCTCCGTATCCTTTGAGTACTCGAGGATTTTGTATAAAGGTATTTAAAGATCACATTCAGATACAAAATTAATATCTCTTAACGACGATTTATTGCACAGCATTTACCTCACAATTCTTACGATTGTAAAAGATCGACATCAGTTTTATTCCAACCAAAAATTGCCTATTTCAGCAATCAAATAGTTAAAAGCTTCTGTGGCGGATATTCTTCAAATAGACAGAAGAGGGAATTTTTTGCCTTAAGCAATCAATACATCAGAAATGTATTACCTTAATCTGAAGCTATGGAAATTACTCTCTAAGAATTATATCTTCAATTCGGATATCTTTACACTGATTTTGATATAAAAAAACGCGTCTTCTAAAAACGCGTATTCTATCTCCTCATTTTTTGCGTTCATATCATTATCGGTAAAACACTTATTTCTCGAATGTATAAATTAATACTTTTCTCCCACATGATATACTTTTCAGTTGTAGTATTCAAGCTTTATTTGAAACATTATTTATGTTTGTGTTTTTATAATGAGGGTTCGAATCTTGATCTTGCCGAGGTTGAGGTTTTCACCATTCGTCGTCCCCTTACTCTTGGCGAGAAACAGGAGACACCATTGCAAGGGGGGAAGTATTCGCTTTGCTGGATGTGCGTTAATATTCGCTTCCGTACACAAGACAGCAAATTTTACACTTTTAAAAACACACTGGATGGTCTTTCCTGCTGGGTTCAACATCAGTAATACCGTTATGAGCTGTAAAATACTCAAAATCTTGGCATTTCTCACATTACAAAAAAAAATACCCCCTCAAGCAGCTGCTTGCCACAGAGGTCTGACAGGAGCCTGTAAGTTTATATGCCACAGCAGAAGATCTGAGAGGATGACAGGGCCTCAGCAGAAAACAACACAAAAATCCATGCCTTACCCGGGGCTCGAACCCAGGTCAGTAGCCAAGCACGCTAACCACTCGGCCACGGGACGGTCGTTACATCGCAAGTAAATTAAATTGACAGTGGAAGAATAAAACGATCTAATTCGAATGCTATAGTCGTAAAATCCAGTGGATAAAAAAAATTTCCACCTCACAAATACAACTTTTATTTTTATTTTCTTCTTTTTTGTACATATTAATGTTTAGATAAATAAACCAGATGGATTCGTTCTGTTCTTAACCAGGTAAATCCACAAAAGGCAATACGTCTAAATAGTTCCGATCCCCCCTCCGAATACGTTAGCGATGCCCAGCTTCGTGATTTTCGGAATTTACAACACGTAGGCTTTAGATCGGCTAAAAAACGCAAACCATTCATACGTCAGTTGATTAACCAGTTAAATCTCTTCTCTCTATAGACATTGCAAGTGTCAATGACATTTTGCTGCGTCGACATTGGATATATACACTTCTATTGGAAAGAGGTTGTAAGAGAGAGAGAGAGGGAAAAAAAAATCCGAAAGAAAACTCCCGGTATAATAGCCGTTTTTTAGCTTTCGTCCCCCTGACCCCAGCTGGTTCCTCTTCCTTCTAGTTCTCCTCACCCCCGAGTCTTCCACTTCGGCCATGACCTACAGGTCTATACGTCTCTGCAGCTGGTTCTCTCACTGCTCGTTCTTCTGTATAGGTAAAGGTGCACTACTTCTTCATGCGCCCCTCCACATCATCGGTCCCCTCCTTCCCCTCTCAAAAACTCTCCACCATTCCTCCATGTATCCTCCCCATCGTCCTGAAGCTCGGACTTACACATTGCCAACGTCACCTATCGGGAAGAAGGACGTGGCGGGAGGTTAGAGGGGGGGGAGGGAGAGCAAAGGGGAAAAAAACTACAGGAAGACGTAAGAAGAAGAATAAAAAAAGCTGCTTTGAGTTGAAAGTAAGTGTAGTTAGGGGAAGTGGCCAGGAGGGCAGTAATGCCCTCTCTGGACGGAGCACTTCTTTTTTTATTTTTCGCACTCTCAGCGGGGGCATGAATGCCATCTGCTTTTTTAAAGGATCCCCGCGCTTTCCTCAACGGCCAGTTGCTTTATGTGATGGTTGAAAAAAAGTCAAGCTGGACTTGGCCGACGAACTAGCTACCGATGGTCACACCTTAGTCTCTTCCCACCTGGGTTGGGGACAATTTGCATTTATGCTGGTCATCCTCAAAGGTCAACTTTACTCTGAAACAATACATTATTTTCTTTAATAACAAATTTTACTATAAGAGTTTAACTGTATCTGTTTGCTTACTCACTAAATTAGCCTGAAAGAACGAATTCGATGAATTTAACTGAGACTAATTTGATCCTGATAGATATTTTTCTGGTGAATTTAAGCAATTAATTCCGAATTTTTGCTGTAGGCAGGGCCTAAATGAGGCCAATAAAATCCAAGCCTCTCTCTATAAGTCGTGTAAAACTAGGAGTTCGGATAAAAAGGTATGAGTCACACAAACAATTTATTAATTGAATTTTATTTAAATAATCTACAATATTTCAGAAACTATCAACAGGATTTATAATATTTAAGAGAAAAAAACACTAGTTTTTTATTTTCATAAACTCATTCTAAACAAGCTTCAACTTGACAATGTACAAAGCTGTACGCTCCCATTTTCTTTTTCCTCCCACATTCATAACAAAGCTAGGTTCTCTTACATTTTCTCTCTTCTCTCACATTCATAACAAAGCTAGGTTCTCTTACATTTTCTCTCTTCTCTCACATTCATAACAAAGCTAGGTTCTCTTACATTTTCTCTCTTCTCTCACATTCATAACAAAGCTAGGTTCTCTTACATTTTCTCTCTTCTCTCACATTCATAACAAAGCTAGGTTCTCTTACATTTTCTCTCTTCTCTCACATTCATAACAAAGCTAGGTTCTCTTACATTTTCTCTCTTCTCTCACATTCATAACAAAGCTAGGTTCTCTTACATTTTCTCTCTTCTATCACATTCATAACAAAGCTAGGTTCTCTTACATTTTCTCTCTTCTATCACATTCATAACAAAGCTAGGTTCTCTTACATTTTCTCTCTTCTCTCACATTCATAACAAAGCTAGGTTCTCTTACATTTTCTCTCTTCTCTCACATTCATAACAAAGCTAGGTTCTCTTACATTTTCTCTCTTCTCTCACATCCATAACATTCTCCTTTATGATGACCTTCTCTTGACCTCTCTTTTTCCATCAGTTCAAGTATTACCCTTTTCTATCTGTTCAATTCATGTTTTTTTTTTCTATCTCATCAATTCAGGATTAGTTTTTTCTATCTATTCAATTTAGGTATTCTTCCCCTTTTAATCTGTTCAATTCAGCCCCCACTCTTTTTATATCATCAGTTCAGGTCTTTTTTCTATCTGTCCATTTCTGGTGTTTTCTTTTTTATCTGTTCAATTCAGATCTTCCATTTTCTACAAGAGTCATTGGTCTTATTATGTTGGGGCGGGGGTGGCTCAGTCGGTAGCGCGCCAGGCTCGTAATCTGTAGTTCCCTGGTTCGAGTTCCAGCTGGGTCAGCGTTGAGATTTATCTCCGCAAAATTCCCCGCCTTGCCCACGGTCAGTAGGGGACACCGATGGGCTTGGAAAGGCCGCCGTCCGTCGGATGGGATGTTAAGCTATGGCCCCGTGTGCGGGAGAGCCATACCCTGTGCACGTTAAAGAAAACGCTGGATGGCCTTGACGGGAGGATACCATCTGTCTCCCAACAGCTGTTCAAGTGGGTCCCCTCCCCCAACCTTCTCTGAGCCTTCGGGGTCCATGTGACCTGGCCATTTAGCCCATGGTGTGCAAAAAAGTGCCGCTCAGAGGTAAAACAACCCAACCCATTTTCTACATGCTCAATTCGAGTCTTTCATTTTTCTATATGTTAATTGTCTTCTTCTTTTTTATCTGATCAATTCAGGTGTATTCCATTTTTTCTACCTGTTCAATTCAGGTCATCTTCCCTCTTTTATCTGTTCAATACAATCCCACTTCTACCTGTTCAATTCAGGAATTCGTTTTTTTTTTACCTGCAATACAAGTCATTCAATTCTATCTATGGCTTTATATCATTCGGTCCTTTATTTTTTTTTTCCTTCTACAAATCAGATCATCTTCTCCTTTTCTTATCTGTTCAATTAAAGTTTCCCATTTTCCGATCTGTTTAAGTTTTCCACTTTTCACTTTGATACATCACTTTCTTCGTTTTCATTCCTCCCACATCTACTTCCTCTGTTTCTTCTTCTAACAATACTGCAAACTTCTAACATCTAGAACAATGAAAATGGTTATTGGGAAGGCGCGAGAATTGTTTGTCAGTAATGCAAAAATGCGAATAATTAAAAGATATTTAAAAAAAATTTCAATTATGTTGTAATATTTAATATAAGTATTTTAATTTACAGTGTGTTTCCCCTTCCTGTCCGAATTATGATCGCAGCAACAATAATGTTTGAGACGTTTTAATGTCCGTATTTTTTGGGGGAGGTTGTTTTACCTCTGAGCGGCACTTTTTTTGCACACCATAGGCTAAATGGCCAGGTCACAGGGACCCCGAAGGCGCAGAGAAGGTTGAGGTGAGGGAATTCACTGAACAGATGGTAGCCTCCCGTCAAGGCCATCCAGCGTGTTCTTTAACGTGCACAGGGTATGGCTCTCCCACACACGGACCACGGCTTAACGTCCCATCCGACGGGCGGCGGCCTTTCCAAGCCCATCGGTGTCCCCTACTGATCATGGGCAGGGCGGGCAGTTTTGCAGAGATAAGTCTCAACGCTGACCCAGCTGGGACTCAAAACTGGGAACTGCAGATTACGAGCCTGGCGCGCTACCGACTGAGCCACCCCCTTCCCGGGGGAGAGGGGAGTTTGAGGTGGAATGCTTAGTGACAATAATAATAATAATAATAATAATAATAATAATAAATAGATAATAAGTTTAATAATATGATTATTGAAGGGACTTTTAAATTTTGAAAACCACTGATCCATAGATTCTGATATTGAAAAAATATTTACTTCATTCAGACTTCCTAAAGATTCAATAAACCTCTAAAGAGGTCATTCAACAGGCACTAAAATAATTCCTTTTTATCATAAAATTTTTTTGTGTCAGGTTTTAGAAATCTTTTTGTGTCATTTTTAAAGTTTCATCTGTTTTCTACCTCTGTCTTCACTAATGAACATTTACCAGCAAGCGAAAAGTTATTGAATCTTTTTGTCTCCAAGTGACAGCAAAGGAGTTTCAACATTGGCATCCTTAAAAAGGGTTATGATTGAACCTGGTGAAATGCGAACTTTTTCGACGATATCATTACAAGTTTGCAAAACATACTTATCAGTTCTAACGAACAGCATATTCAAATGGGTATTGCAAAAGAGTGGAATGTTATACTTATTATTCAGTGAGCTGCAACTTTATTTTTGCAGAAGACCTTCAAACCATTTTTTCTCCGTCAGTAGTTTTTAAGACCATCCGGAAACATTACTTTTTCAGAAAGAGTTTGTGATTTTCAGATGATGCTAGAACATATAATTTTCCATTGCTCTCTAATAAAATATTTTAATATTTAACGGTAATATTTAGAGATACTGATTTAACTTTTTGTGTGCTTTAAGGCACAGTATTTTTTGCCTTTTATACATACAAACATAAAAAATAATTCTCAAGTAGCCATGTGTGTTATGGGGGTCCAACCACATTCTGTAATTTAATTCACCATATAAGTTAATTCTGGGCTACTACTATTATATTTGGCCATTGCAGGCTTTGGGTTGGGTTGTTTTACCTCTGAGCCGCACTTTTTTGCACACCATGGGCTAAATGGCCAGGTCACATGGACCCCGAAAGCTCAGAGAAGGTTGGGGGGAGGGGACCCACTGTTGGGAGACAGATGGTAGCCTCCCGTCAAGGCCATCCAGTGTGTTCTTTAACGTGCACATGGTATGGCTCTCCCACACACGTGGCCACGGCTTAACGTCCCATCCGACGGACGGCGGTCTTTCCAAGCCCATCGGTGTCCCCTACTGACCGTGGGTAGTGCGGGGAGTTTTGCAGAGATAAATCTCAACGCTGACCCAGCTGGGACTCGAACCTGGGAACTACAGATGACGCCACTGCAGGCAAATTCTAACAAGGTCCTGTTTGACAATGTCCACCTGTCGCAATTTCTAGCTCTATCTCATTTTCTGGCGTCTTTAGAAACTCTATTCGCTAACACCCGAAAATAAAAAATACCACTTCCTGTTTCATCAGGCGAATATATCTTTTTCTCCTCGAGCGATTTTTATGTCTTATATTATTTAATAAATTAGGTCCTTTTAAAAAACTCTCAAAATTTCTTTACGCAGAAATGGGAGAATAAAATTATTCTCATTTCTTATCTGTTGAGAGCAGAAACGCTTTACAATAACGGTCTTAGTTTTATCAACGTAGTAAGTGCCAAAAATATAAAAGCAATGTAATCTTGCTGCTGCAGGTAGATAAGGCTTCTACAGACCCTACCTTAAAATAGGTGGATAAAAAGAGACATAAACCACCCAGGTGATAAGGTATCAAATCTACTTCTCTCTTTTGATCGCAAACGAGCTTCACTACTGGCAACAAGGCTCTGGCTGCAGGATTGACCCAAACGAAGGCTAAGAGCCCTTCCCTCTGCCCTCCCTCCCTCCCTCTCTCCTCGGTTGCCTCTATATAACGGCACGAGGGGTCGCCCAGGTTCGCGACGGCGTCGGGAAGCTGAAATACAGCGCTGTTAGAGAATGGGGGTTAAAGGTCAATGGAGAATCCATCTATTTACAAGCAGCAAAGGTCGAAAGACAAAGTAAGAGGCTGTTGATTAATACATTGTGAGGGAGGAAATGAAACCGTTGCAAGGTGGAAAATTGGGTTCCGATGAAATCGAATTGAAAAGAATGAAGTTCTGCCTGAATGTTCAAATCTTTTATAAAATTTAAAGGTGCGCTTCAGTGGAAATGTTATAATATGGTACAGTTGTGTACCCAAATGCTGCACAATATTCTAAATGTTGCTCACTAAACAATAAGTATTTTGGGTTGTTTTACCTCTGAGCGGCACTTTTTTGCACACCATGGGCTAAATGGCCAGGTCACATGGACCCCGAAGGCTCAGAGAAGGTTGAGGGAGGGGACCCACTGGAACAGCTGTTGGGAGACAGATGGTAGCCTCCCGTCAAGGCCATCCAGTTTGTTCTTTAACGTGCACAGGGTATGTCTCTCCCGCACAAGGAACCACGGCTTAACGTCCCATCCGACGGACGGCGGTCTTTCCAAGCCCATCGGTGTCCCCTACTGACCGTGGGCAGGGCGGGGAATTTTGCGGAGATAAATCTCAACGCTGACCAAGCTGGGACTCGAACCTGGAAACTACAGATTACGAGCCTGGCGCGCTACCGACTGAGCCACCCCCGCCCCGAACAATAAGTATAACAACTTTATTATGTGTGTGTATTTTATTTAATCGGATTTTTTTATATAATGGGTTTGGAATTTCTAACCTTATAATATTCCCCTATGTATGCTATTGATCTCTTGAGTTTAAATTTCCCCGCCAAAAAGGTTGGTGTTACCTAATTTTAAAATATTATATCTACTGTTGCAATTAGTATTTTTTTTTTCGCTTTCTGATGAAATAAAATTGGCTAATTTATTATATTTTTGCTTTATTTTAACTTTACCGTAGCACTTTCTTATAATTCGGTATTCCATGTGGGACGGATGATTCAAATTCGGCTTGAACAACGTTTAAATAATTTAAAGGTGATCCCTAATGTTATTTTATAATCGATTTTAAACCAGGCTTTTTTTTTATGAGGCGACGCCGTCCCATGGCCGAGTGGTTAGCGCGCTTGGCTAGTGATCTAAGGGACCTGGGTTCGAGCCCCGGGTTAAGGCATGTATGTATGTATGTATGTATGTGTCGTTTTTTCTGCTGAGGTCCTGCCACCTTCACAGACCTTCTACTATGGAATATAAACTGACAGGCTCCTGTCAGACCTCTGTGGCAATCAGCTGCTTGAGGGGGTATTTATTTATATATATATTTTTTATTTTATGAGGCTGTTATTTACATTAAATAAATTAGATGTTTTCTGTTTCTGTAAATTAGATGTTTCTGGTTTAGTGACTCCTTAAAAATGCTGGTTTTTCACAATGATTCGTCCTTGTGGTCTTTACACATCAAAATAGTATTTTTAATTATTTATTAGCTCGCTGGGCTACTGAGCTAAGGGACCTGGGTTCGAGCCCCGGGTAAGGCATGGATGTGTGTGTCGTTTTTCTGCTGAGGTCCTTGCCATCCTCTCAGACCTTCTACTATGACATATAAACTGATAGGCTCCTGTCAGACCTCTGTGGCAAGCAGCTGCTTGAGGGGGGTATTAAACCCACTGAATACATGATCATACACCTGGTGATTACAAATGAATGTAACGATTTTAAATATTTATTTGAGAAAAAATATAAATACAATATCAGCAATCCTATATAAAACTTTTTTACTTACCGAAAAAGATTATAGGTGTTCACTATAGCTTCCAAGGTCGCCTTTACAGGCCCTATATTCCAGTTCATCCCATTCACATAGAGCTGTTTCTCACATGCTCCGAAATTTCAATAGGGTTTTCAGTGCACTAAATTCTAACATTTTAAAGACTGACTTTGTCATCGATGTGAAAAGTTGTTCCATGAGGAAGACTAACTTTGCAGAAAGATTTTCATTGTTCTCGAGACATTTCTGGAAGTCACAGCAAGAACTGTACCTTTTTAATTTTATTTGTCAACTTGATAGCATGTTCAGCTGGAGTGTGCAACTTTTCATCGAGTAAAACTTTCGTATTTCTTCTTTCGAACCATAAAACTCGAAGAGCCATCCAAATGGGGGCGGGGGCGGCTCAGTCGGTAGCGCGTCAGGCTCGTAATCTGTAGTTCCCAGGTTCGAGTCCCAGCTTGGTCAGCGTTGAGATTTATCTCCGCAAAATTCTCCGCCCTGTCCACGGTCAGTAGGGGACACCGATGGGCTTGGAAAGGCCGCCCGTCCGTTGGATGGGACGTTAAGCCGTGGCCCCGTGTGCGGGAGAGCCATACCCTGTTGCACGTTAAAGAACACGCTGGGTGGCCTTGATGGGAGGCTACCATCTGTCTCCCAACAGCTGTTCCAGTGGGTCCCCTCCCCTAACCTTCTCTGAGCATTCGGGGTCCAGGTGACCTGGCCATTTAGCCCATGGTGTGCAAAAAAGTGCAGCTCAGAGGTAAAACAACCCAACCATCCAAATGTTCTTTCAAAACATGCATATTTATTTGGTTTGAGTGTAAAGTTTTTTATAAGAAATTTTTAAAATCGATGCATTCATTTGTAATGATATAGATATTTGATGTATTATATAGACAGATATTTTATAAATCACATTGGAATTCAGGATTTCTTCCCTTCATTTCATTTAGCAACTCTTAATACGTTTTCTGTCGTTTCTTCTGAAAATGAGAATTGATTGAGAAATAGATTCGAAAGAAAGGATTTCGGTGAAACATCAGTCAGCATAATAAACATTGACAGAACAAAACTGTTTAAAAATTATTTTTCAAGGGGCAAAAGTATCTGTTAATAAATAAACTAATAATTTCTTTCAATACTAGAACTGCAGAATAAATTGTAGAAATTTTAAATAAATCATATGAATATATTCTTCTGGATGGAACAAAGTATAAACGCTGTTAGCTAAAATATCTGCAATTGAAGAGCGTGTTAAATTATTGCTATTAAAAGTAAAATAAAAATAAATACCCCCTCAAGCAGCTGCTTGCCACATAGGTCTGACAGGAGCCTTTCAGTTTACATGCCATAATAGAGGGTCTGAGAGGTTGGCAAGACCTCAGCAGAGAAACGACACACACACAGCCATGCCTTACCCGGGGCTCGAACCCAGGTCCCTTAGATCAGCAGCCAAGCGCGCTAACCACTCGGCCATGGGACGGAGTAAAGAGCAAATACCTTGTGAATAAACATCCCAAATTTATTCGGGACAAATTCTTTTTTGCTTCGATTCTAAAAATCGCTAAACGGAAAAAGAGAACAGCATTTCCGATCGATTTAGAAACAGCCACAATTAGACAGTTTAAATTAAATAAAAAAAATAAATAAATACCCCCTCAAGCAGCTGCTTGCCACAGAGGTCTGACAGGAGCCTGTCAGTTTATATGCCATAGTAGAAGGTCTGAGAGGATGGCAGGACCTCAGCAGAAAAACGACACACTTCCATGCCTTATCCGGGGCTCGAACCCAGGTCCCTTAGATCAGTAGCCAAGCGCGCTGACCATTCGGCCATGGGACGGCTAACTGTCTGTGAAACTGGTAGAGAGATGAAATTATTTTTTTTTAATCCAGTCGCGTTCGTAGTTTAAGAGTGTGTTTCTTGAATGAAGAAAGGTTAACCAAAAAACAAACCAAAAGACAATTTTATATGCCTTTCAGCAGATTCTAATTTCGAACCCTATTAAAAAAGATCCTTTTTAAATTTAATGTTTGGAGTTGTGAATGTTCATAAGGATTACTCAACATACTGCACTTGTAAGACTAACAATTTAATTATTACAGAAAAAAATATCCATTCCATCAACTCTTGTATCACGAGGTCGGACAGGATTATAAAATATCATTGCTGCAAAGGAAGATAAAAAAAAATGTTTCATCAAAGGATTCATTACGTAACACTAAGATAAAATTTTATTTAATACATCTTTACAGCACACAATTCTTACGTAATCAGAGTAATATTAACACAACACTCCAAATTATTGTATTCCTCAAAATTTTAACATGAATTCATTTAGCAATTTCGAAATAAATACAGCAAGAAAACTAATCGTACTCTAATAGTTCTCTTATCGATTTAACAAAACCAAATATCCCATTCGACTTCATACTCGTCTGTATTTTTATAGAATTATTATAGAATTATTAACCCATATTTTTATAGATCATTTGATGGTAAGTAAAATTCTGTATGAAAGTAAAAGTTACATCATTCGATACAGAATGAAAATGAAATGTACTCGAACTATTTTCACCAAACGTATGAAAATTAAAAACTTACACTATTTTTTTAAAATCATTTTCTGTCAATTTTAAATGCCTGAAATTTTTGTGGTGCAAATCTGTGGATCAAAATGACTCCTCCCCCCTTCCTACCACATCTTCCCTTGGTAGGTAATGCAAAGATTAATTAAGACATAAAAATAAACTATTCCAGCCGATGAAATGACATCCACACACAAAATTCATTGATTGTGCACTAAATGAAGTAGTATGACCTTGATTCGTCCCCCTTAATCAGCGGCAAAAATCTTTCCCTCCACTGGACCGGTTTTCCTCTGTTCATCCTCCTCCATCCAGCAGCGACAGACAATCCCTCCAAAGAGAAATCCCGACACTAAGTATTACTCAAGAGTGACCGCTACGAGCACATGGAAGTGATGTCATAAGTCCTCTCTTTTTTTCCCCTTCACCCTCCACCTTCCTCTCCTTATCCTCTCATTTTTTTTTTATCTCCCCCCAACTTCATCTAGAACATCTGTTAGCAACCCCGGTCTGTCGTCACTGCCCTGTACCCTTCGCTCTTTTCGAGGTCTTGCCTTCACTTCTTCCACAACTACCCAGGGTGTCCATTCCAATGTGTATGTCCAGCCATTCCATTTTGCTCCCTCAGCTGTTTCAGCCCCTCCCCCCTCCGACTTCGCCGTCGTCTCTCCCATGCCCTCTAGACCCCTCGCGCTCTCTTTTTTTTTATATGTTCTCTGTCTTTGGTGGGACAGAGTGTCTGGGGGACTGCGATGGGGAGGTCAGGGTCAGAGGTCAAGAAGATACTTATGGTTCCAATGTGTGTACCGGTAGCATTTTTCACTGAGCATGGAAAGAGTTCGCACTTCATGGACGCATCTGTGTTACGAGAGGGAATTAAACGAGCTAAAAAGTGTTAGCGAGTGTCCTGAATAAGATGACATTTTAACTTTTTTTTTACTGATGCTGGGAAGCCGTCTTAGGTTGAAATTTCGTGTCGATCCAATACGGTGATCAAAGGTTGGGTTGTTTTACCTCTGAGCGGCACTTTTTTTTGCACACCATGGGCTAAATGGCCAGGTCACATGGACCCCGAAGGTTCAGAGAAGGTTGGGGGAAGGGACCCACTGGAACAGCTGTTGGGAGACAGATGGTAGCCTCCCGTCAAGGCCATCCAGCGTGTTCTTTAACGCGCACAGGGTATGGCTCTCCCGCATACGGGAGCACGTCTTAACGTCCCATCCGACGGACGGCGGCCTTTCCAAGCCTATCGGTGTCCCCTACTGACCGTGGGCAGGGCGGGGAATTTTGCGGAGATAAATCTCAACGCTGACTAAGCTGGGACTCGAACCTGGGAACTACAGATTACGAGCCTGGCGCGCTACCGACTGAGCCACCGCCACCCCCACCCCTGTGATCAAAGGCATTGTGTAGTAATATTCTGTGATCACTTTAATGGACAAAAAAATCCATGATACGTCGATACAGAATCAGCTTTAGCAACCAATAACTTCTAATAATTTTATGCGAAAGATGAGACCTAAAGGATCTTAAACAAAATTTATGTAAATCTCAGTTTGCAATACTATCAGCTCACTATTTAAAAAGTTACGGAAGGAAAAAGAATTGAAACAATCACTACTGGAATTACTAAAAAATCCCCTGATGCGTTTTGTTAAAGCTTAACATAATACTTGTTGCTTACATTTCAACCTGTTTGAATTAACTCTTGCGATTAATTATTTTAACAGAATGAACTGAATAGTGAACGAATATTGTTTATAAACGGGATTTCATGGGGATCTTTAGTTTATCTTTCAAAGCTGACTTGAAAAATTACCGAGATCTGAATCAGATTCCTTATTAATATTACAACTAATAATATTTTAATGATTAATAAAAATGATATTTCCCTTTAAGTGCCCACTGAGGATAGTTAAAATGTGATTTCAATCCCTAAATTACGTTTTCTTCGTACACAGGCTGTATAACATGATGAGAAATTATCTGAATTATGCTTACACATAACGTTAAGAATATTCATTTTTTTTTAAAGATTCATTCAGGATTTTTATGTGTAAGACTACCAAAATGCCTTTTTTTTGTTTCCATAATTATTAATATCAAAAACTGAAGACGACGCTACTTATAATTTAATATTTTTTATTTTTCTTAAAGCAATCCTTTAAACCAGTATTCTCAACCTTTTTTATGCTTCACGTACTCCCTGGAAATGTGTATGTAACTGGCGTACCCCTTGTAAAGATAGATAAAACTATAGTTATACTATAACAATGGGAATAAAATAAAACATATATATCAGTGGTTCTCAACCTTTTATGCTTCACGTACCCCCTGGAAATGTGTATGTAACTGGCGTACCCCTTGTATAGATAGATAAAACTATAGTTGTAGTATAACAATGGGAATAAAATAAAACATATATATCAGTGGTTCTCAAACTTTTATGCTTCACGTACCCCCTGGAAATGTATATGTAACTGGCATACTCCTTGTATAGATAGATAAAACTATAGTTATAGTATAACAATGGGAATAAAATAAAACATATATATCAGTGGTTCTCAACCTTTTATGCTTCACGTACCCCCTGGAAATGTGCATGTAACTGGCGTACTCCTTGTATAGATAGGTAAAACTATAGTTATAGTATAACAATGGGAATAAAATAAAACATATATATCAGTGGTTCTCAACCTTTTATGCTTCACGTACCCCCTGGAAATGTGTATGTAACTGGGCGTACTCCTTGTATAGATAGATAAAACTATAGTTATAGTATAACAATGAGAAAAAAAAAATAAAACATATATATCAGTGGTTCTCAACCTTTTATGCTTCACGTAGTACTCCCTGGAAATGTGTATGTAACTGGCGTACCCCTTGCATAGATAGATCAAACTATAGTTATAGTATAACAATGGGGATAAAATAAAACTTATATATCAGTGGTTCTCAACCTTTTATGCTTCACGTACCCCCTGGAAATGTGTATGTAACTGGCGTACCCCTTGCATAGATAGATAAAACTATAGTTATAGTATAACAATGGGAATAAAACATATATATCAGTGGTTCTCAACCTTTTATGCTTCACGTACCCCCTGGAAATGCGTATGTAACTGGCGTGCCCCTTGTATAGAAAGATAAAACTATAGTTATAGTATAACAATGGGTGTACAAATGGGCTCTCACGGCGTACAGTCGCTCAAAAAAATATCCGAACACTATGGTTGATTACAGAATTCAGAAAAACCTTCGCGTACAGTACACGAAGGTTGGCAGATCACTAATTTCTAAAAAAATCGTTGCCAGATATATTTTCTGAATTCTGTAATCAACCATAGTGTTCGGATATTTTTTTGAGCGACTGTACCCCAATATACATTCACATTAATTCGTAAATCCTTTCAAGAAGTGAAAAGGGCCAGGGTGGTTCAGTCAATAGAGAGCCAGGCTTGTAATCTGCAGTTCCGGGGTTCAAGTCTGAAACGCGTCTGCGATGAGAATTTTATCAGCTAACCACCACCCTGCCCTCTATGAGAAAGGGATACCAATGGGCTTGAAAAACATCGCCCTCTGTGGGATGGGACCTAAGGCCGTGACTCCGTGTGCAGGAAAGTCATACCCTGTGTCCGTTAAAGAATATGCTGGATGGCCTTGACGGGAAGTATACATCTGTCTCCTAACAACTGTCCAGTGGGTCCCCTTATACAACCTTCTTTGAGTTTTTGGGGTCCTTATGACCTGGCCATTTACTACATTATGTGAGAAAAAAAGTGTAGCCCAGAGGTAAAACAACCGAAGAAGGAAAAAAAAAATACTTTTCAAATGACATTGAAACTTTTAATACTTTCTGTAAAGCTGCGAGCCATTAAAAACAAGACGCTTCTTGTAGAATGAAAAAAAGTAAACACTTTCAATGAAGGATTTAATGAATGCTTGAAAATCGCATGATTGGTTAGATACAGAATCAAATATAAGAGTAAGTCCAATACAATCAAATGTTAAAAAAGAATGAAAGGCTTATTTTTTTTCTCATTCATATAATTCGAGATATACTCCAGATATTGTAAATACGAGAGAAATACTTGAATTCAAAATGTATTAAATTTTGTATATTAGAATGGATTTGCTTTTAATAATTGACATAGCTCCGAAACACAAAAAAAAAAAACTCAATTGTAAATGTGTTGCCTGACTTTCGCGTGTAGTTATTAGAACATGAAATTAGCTGACAGATTTATAAATAGCCAGACCTCTGTGGCAAGCAGTTGCTTGAGGGGGTATTTTATAGCCAAGGTTGGGTTGGGTTGTTTTACCTCTGAGCGGCACTTTTTTGCACACCATGGGCTAAATGGCCAGGTCACATGGACCCCGAAGGCTCAGAGAAGGTTTGGGGAGGGGACCCACTGGAACAGCTGTTGGGAGACAGATGGTAGCCTCCCGTCAAGGCCATCCAGCGTGTTCTTTAACGTTGGGTTGTTTTACCTCTGAGCGGCACTTTTTTGCACACCATGGGCTAAATGGCCAGGTCACATGGACCCCGAAGGCTCAGAGAAGGTTGGGGGAGGGGACCCACTGGAACAGCTGTTGGGAGACAGATGGTAGCCTCCCGTCAAGGCCATCCAGCGTGTTCTTTAACGTGCACAGGGTATGGCTCTCCCGCACACGGGGCCACGGCTTAACGTCCCATCCGACGGACGGCGGCCTTTCCAAGTCCATCGGTGTCCCCTACTGACCGTGGGCAGGGCGGGGGATTTTGCGGAGATAAATCTCAACGCTGACCCAGCTGGGACTCGAACCTGGGAACTACAGATTACGAGCCTGGCACGTTACCGACTGAGCCACCCCCGCCCTATTTTATAGCTAAACACGCTCGAAAAATAGATGCTGAGCTAGAATGACGAAAGTGAACGAGATCAAAAAGACTTGATTCGAATTGGAATACAGTGGCCACGTGCAGCAGCTTATGCTCGTGAGAGAATTCGAGAACAACTAGTTGGACATTTTGCTCTGACCTCTGTAACCTACGGACACTTGACCGTTAAGCATTTTTAAATCGCATTGATGGAAAATTAATTTTCTAACATTCACCTCTCGGAACAGTTAAATAACACTCTCGAAGAACTTGTTCGACCAAAATTGTTACGACACACCAGGAAAAAACAAATATCCCTAGCTATTTTTTAAAAATGAAAATTAATTTTATTAGTTAATGTAATCAGCTATTATTCTGTAATCCAGGAACAGTTTCTTACACTTAATTTTGACCTTAGAAGGCCGGGTAGCTGAAGCATGCGTGGATAATTCAATCATACAGAATTGGGTGATGATAATTTTGCTCAACTTCAATATTCTGCTGCACACTTGAACCTCTTTCATGACACACCCCTTTGGAAGAAATACTTTTAGAGAACGAAAGTCCTCTGTATCCTTTTCTGGCAAGTTAAGCCTTTTTTGAGTGTGTACGATAGCCGTACCCTGAGTACTTTACAAAACCGCTGGATGAATGCTGTTCATTAAATCCCCTTCTGATCCTTTGGGTTCCTTGTGACCTGCCCATTTAATCCCTTGTGTGTCCAAAACAGCCACTCCGAGGTTAACCTAACAGCTAGAATAACCAAGCAGCATATAAAGGAAAATGATGTCTGGGGGTGAAGGAGAAGATTCTCTATGACTCCTTTAATTTTCCCGCCATTCTTTCCCTCCTTCCAAGAACAACACATTTTGCCCCCGCGCCTCATCCTGACGGGAACTGCTCCTCCTCCTCCTCAGCTTCTTCCTCATCTCTTTCTCTTATCGATGGAGAAGCAACAGTTAACGTCCATGAAAACCTTCTCCTCCTCCATCCTACTACTCCCCCGCATCTCCTTCCCCCCCTCTAATTTCTGACAAAAGTGCGCCATAAATTTCACGGTCGATACGTGGCCACGCGAATGACGTTAATTAACTGTCTTAATTAGAGCTGTTGTTGAATGATTGTTGCCAGTTATGGTATCCGCCGATTTCAATTACCGAGGCATCTGTTTTTGCCTCGTGTAATGAATGTCGTCCGCGTATTGATTGTGTTCGGGGCCCGCGATCCTTTCACGTTTAAACACAAATACCTATAAAATTCACCTCAATGTCAGCAGCAAATGGCCTCATAAACGGGAATACAGAACGCTCTTTTTTTTTACTCTTTCTTTCTCCTTCTGTCTTACAATACAAATCGACCAAATAATGGCTTTTTAAAGTTCTGATTTTTGAAGCATTTTTACGAAATATATCTCTCACGCGAATAATGCAATTGAGAAGGCCATTCGCTACTTTATTTTTCTTTATCGTCAAGTTGAACTGTTTCGATTATTTTAATGCTGAGGTGGTTTTTCTTTTAGTATACCAAAGAGTTGGGTTGGGTTGTTTTACCTCTGAGCTGCACTTTTTTGCACACCATGGGCTAAATGGCCAGGTCACATGGACCCCGAAGGCTCAGAGAAGGTTGGGGGAGGGGACCCACTGGAACAGCTGTTGGGAGACAGATAGTAGCCTCCCATCAAGGCCATCCAGCGTGTTCTTTAACGTGCACAGGGTATGGCTCTCCCGCACACGGAGCCACGGCTTAACGTCCCATCCGACGGACGGCGGCCTTTCCAAGCCCATCGGTGTCCCCTTGACCGTGGGCAGGGCGGGGAATTTTGCGGAGATAAATCTCGACGCTGACCCAGCTGGGACTCGAACCTGGGAACTACAGATTACGAGCCTGGCGCGCTACCGACTGAGCCACCCCCGCCCCGCCTCCGAGTGACATTTTTTCAACACAATGGATTGAATGGATAGGTCACAAGGACCCCAAGGGCTTACAAAATGTTGGGGAAGGAAACTACTGAACAGCTGTTGGGAAACAGAAGACTCTCGTCAAGAATATCCAGCGGGTTCTCTAATGGGCAGAGGGTATGGCTCTCCTGCAGACGTGATCTGCAGACGTGAAGGGGCAGAAGTGATCAGATGGTAGAGCGCCAGGCACGTAATCTGCAGTTCCCAGGTTCGAGTGTCAACTGGTGCAGCGTTGAGGTTTATCTCCGCAAAACTAGGTAGGGGGCATCAATGGGCTAGGAAAGGCCGCAGTTCGTCAGATGAGACATTAAGCCGTGGCCCCGTGTGAGAGAGAGCCATACTCTATGCACGTTAAGGAACACAACTCGGGTCCTTGTGACCTGGACATTTAGTTTATTGTGTGCAAAAAAAGTGCCACTCAGAGGTAAAATAACCCAACTTTCACACGGAGCAACGGTTTAACCTCCCATCAGACGGACGGTGGCCTTTCGAAGACTATCGGGTGTTCCCTATTAGGGGGTGAGGGTTTAGCAGAAAATAAATCTCAACGCTAGTACAGGTGGGACTCGAACCTGGAAACTGTATGATTAGGAGTCTGCTCCGCTTCCGACTAAAACAGAACCAATCACCGTTCAGGAGAGGGAAGGTTAAAACCACTCAATCACCTCCTTGCACTCTACTGGGTAAAGGTCCAATGAATGGTTTAGCTGTTTTGCTTCTTTCGCGCACACAATGGGCTAAATGATCCTAAGGATCCCAAATGCTCATATCTGGATAAGAGATGGAGATCCGACAGAGTGCTGTTAGGAGACAGATTAAAATCTCCTGTTAAGGGTATCCAGCGTGTCCTTTAACATCCGCAGCTATTGATTATCCTGCACATAAGGTCATGGATTAACTACCCATCGGACGGAGGCTGTCTCTCTAAGCCAGGTCGGTGTCCTTTTTCTCACCCAAGGTAAGATGGGCGACAACGGCGATGAAACTCAACCCTGGAACAGTGGGAGGAGTTTGCGATGAAGGGGATTCTTTATTTGTATGTAGGGTGTGGGGGGGGGGGAGGGCGATCAAACTGTTCTAGAAGGCTGGAGCTTTATTTTCTGAATTTCGTGACTAGATTTGGCAAAAACAGAATGGGGTATTAAATCACTAAATCATTCATTCGTAAAATCACTGGAGGAAAGGCACACTGGATATCAGTTAAATTCAGATCAGAGCCATCCAGCGTGTTTTCTAATTACAAAAGACTCATTTGTAAAGATAGTCAAGATAGTCGTCATCTACGATTAGAGGAATACAGATTACTTTCTCACTAAACACCGACATGTGGAAGGTGGGTCGAGACTCAGATCTGCACTCCTCAGACGAAGGGCGAAAGGATTGGCTCAGTTGGTAGCGTACCAGACTAGTGATCTACAGTTCTCAGGTTCAAGTTTCAACTGTGCTCGCGCTGAAATCTACACTGGTTTCCATAAATTAAGGAAAATCCTATGTTAAGTCAATGAGAAGCTAACGTCAAAGCTCTGCAACTTCTAAAATAAGTTTTTCTGTTTTGAAAAATGTGATTGCAGATAAAGATCTCAATTACATAAATTAATATCTCGATTTTCAACAATATTTGTTCAGTATTTTAATGAGTTATGGATGTT